>PDHP01000010.1:277217-332974 GCA_003339455.1 Ophiocordyceps camponoti-leonardi (nom. inval.) | reverse complement strand
TGGTCCGGGTCAACGGCAATCTGCCGCAGGACGGGGACCCCCCCCCCCCCAACCCCTCCCCCACGGGGAAAATAAAGAGCGCTGGTTTCCCTAAGGTCCCCCCCCCCCCCCCCCCCCCCCGCCCTTCACCCCTTCTTCCTCGGCCAGTAGTGGATGTACATGTGGACGAGGTTACCGTGCCGCTCTTGGCCCTTTCGTCCAGGAGGGAAATCCGGTTTCTGTTTCATGTAGATATGGGGAAGACGCGTTGCGAGTGGTCGTCAGGAAGGGGAAAGGGTTGGGTGGTATCCGTAAACAAGGCGGATCACCCTTTAGTAGGACTGTGATACTGATGATTACGCTCACTCTCACAGTCTCATTCCCCCCCTCCTCAAGGGTCTCGTATTAAGCTCGTGGACCGGATCCATGCAAGAGCAGGAAGAACCTTGGGCGTTTACCTTGTTTTGTTTTTTTGATCCGAGCTTATAATCCTTGTACATACATACGATGGTAAGGAGTGAGCCTCATCCAAGAGGGGACTCCCCCCCCCAAAAAAGACATCGCATTGGGTTTCCGCCAAGCTACGCGTGCCGAAGGCGAGTTCCCCCACCCCCCCGTCCTTTGCTATCTATCTATTGAGGTCGAGACGAGAACATAAAAAGATGGACCATTACGTATATCTTTTTCTCGGATATGAGCGACGGCAAAGGCGAGACGCCCCCCCGAGGTTCAACTTCGTTATCATCGTCAGAGGCATAGGCACATAGAAGCACATGTCACTTTGAGTGTCAGCCCAGGTCAGGCAACAATTGAACATAGGATATCTGGGTACGGATACCGTAGTATGATGATGATTTCGTACGTCCATATCCGTACGGATACCGTAGACCGTACATACATACATAACCGTGCTTGCATGCTACATGCGATGTATGTATGTACGGATAGGCGCGTTACCAGTGACAGACAGCCGTCGCCTTGTCTTTCCTCCCGTTTCGTCCATGGGATTCTCTCTTCTAAACATGGGCTCTCTCTCTCTCACCCACACAGCTGACATGTATGTATGTATGTATGTATGTATCCGTATCACACACACATCTTCCCTTGACCAAAAGTCTTGGCTAACACGGGCAAGGGGAGTCCTCGGGGCGGCGGAGGAGGGGCGGGAGGAGAAAAGGGACCCGCCCGCACCCTCTCCAGCGGCCGGAAGAACGTTCCCACCGACGACTACGACGTCGACGAAGACAACCAACGACGACGACGACGACATCGAAGACCGTCTTGGCATCACATGGGACGGTAAGACAAGAGGGGGACAAAAGGGTATATACATAGAGACGCCCATGTGTACATACCTAGTATGTATATATGTAGGTTTTCTTTTCTTTTCTCTCTTTTTTTCTTCCCTCTTTCGCGGGCGCTTGCACAGTCGGGGAGAGCTCCGCCGGCCTTTTCCGTTCCGGTGACGTAGCCCGGAGACGGGGAGAGGGAGGAATCTTGGAAGAGAGGGGGGGAGAGAGAGAAAAGATAGGAGACGTTCTTATTTTTTTTTTTGTCTTCTATTTTCCCGAATCCTCCTTCCTTTCATGATATCGGCATCGGCGAGTAACGAACTCCTTTGTACGTAAAAAGATAGGAAAGAAAAAAACAAACGAACAACAGCCGCCGTCCGGGGGCGGGTCAAGGTAGGGCCGGAGAACACGGGGGTATGAACGAAAGGCTATTGAAGGGAAAAAAAAAGGCGAACGAAGGACTGATAAGTATAGATGGACTTGACTTGGACTGACTAGCTGACTGACTAACTGGAACTAATTGGGCAGCTTCAACGTCCACACCCTTTCTCTTTCTCCGGACTTACTTACTTTCATGCATATGTATGTACGGATACGGAGTATGTAGAAGGGAGATGCTACAGTTCGTCAACCGTAGCGCGTCTAGGAAAGGGAGGTAAGCTTCGGGTACCTGGCGAGGTTTGGGGCCCGGAGCGCGCGCGTGGGAATGGTCGCGGCGATTCTATGTATGTATGTATGTAAGGTACGGCCAGCTGCATCTTTCTGTGCCTTGCCCTACGAGACGCGAGTAACCGTGTCCATAGTGTTTTGTTATTCGGTGTGTTTTGCTTATGCATTGCATGCGTATGCGCGTATATAAGTACATACATATCTACGGATACTATGTAGTATATATTCGTAGTATGGATAGTAGTATGCGCGGATAGGAAGGCACTTTTCATCCATCTATCTGATCCTGACTTGAGGCTATCTGCTGTGGATTTTACTTGCCTGATTCAAACATGTCACCGTCTCACCATCGAGGAAAATACGAAGCCGTTGTGGAGCCCCGACAAGGACGGCGAGTCTGTGAGTCTGTGAGAGAGAGAGAGAGAGATAGTTTGTGTGTGTGTGTGTGTGTGTGTGTGTGTGTGTGTGAAACGTGAGAGTCACATCGTCGAAAGAGATTGCAACGATGAGATGCCGTCTCGGGAACTGTGCGGCGGTACTTGTGCTTTGCTGGTTTTTAAGCGCCAAAGCTCAGGTATTATAGACCCCGTCTCTGAACTCGTACATACATACAGACATACACGACACATCGTACAGCTGGCCATCCATGTAGGTACGACATTTTTCCAATCAGTGACATCTACCCTACACCAGGATACAACAACACTTCCTTGATATCTGCTTCGATGTGGCTAAACAGACAGAGAGACAAAGGGGGGAAAGAGAGAGTGTATGCGTTGTGGTCGTGGATGTGATACAGACAAACATGTGCATACAGGACGTGCCGTCCCGAGTACCTACATACTAGGTACACACATACATACATACCTCTAAAAGCTCTACGGCATGCCTATACTGGGGGATTCCGTGGTGGGAAGAAAGGAAAAAAAAATAAAATAAAAAATAAAGGAGAGATGTAGAGGCAAAGTATGTGAAAAGCTGCAGAAAAGCCACGAGAGCCCGGAGATTTGGTTTAGCTGCATGTGTGTGTGTGTTTTTTTTTTCTTCCTTTCCTTTCTTTTTTATGGAACTGACGATATTAACAATTTCTTCTATGTACTTGCTTCGGTTGGAAAGATAGTATTTTCAATCTCTCTTTTACTTGAAGTGTAGTATATCCGTACTGTTATTTTTGGCTTTATTAAGACGAGTCTTGCCGCGTATGTATGTATATATCTCGTCCCTGGTCAAAAGGACGAGAGAAAGAAGAAGTACGGATAGATAAACAGGAAAAAAAAGATCCTTTCCGTACACGAAATCACGGCTTATGGATGGGTGGTATCGAAGTCGTTATGTGTGCTTTTATTAATATTTCATACGCAATATGATGATACAGCGGCAAGGAAGGGGGAAAGAAAAAGCCCCTCTACCATTCCCTCCCCGCTCCGCCCCGCCCCCCGGGGGGCCCTCCTGCCCCTCACTCCTCCGTTGCCGGCCGAAGCGGTCCTGATTGGGAAACGGGAGGCTCCCGACCCGAGTACCCGTACATACATACTCCGTAATGCGACAGGGAATGCAGTTGTGTAGAACGTACCGGTACATGCGTAGAATAAAACACGGATTGAATATGGGTCCTACGGGCCAGAGCGCTGTGGATCTTTTGGGGCCGAGAGAAGAAGGGTGGAGTGTGGAGTGGAGTGTGCTATAACTTGTGTAAGCGAGTAGAGATGGAAGATGGAGGATAACAAGAACAAGAGATGAAATGAAACAGGTATCACTCCAGGAGTCATTATGTAAAAGACAAGAGAGAAAGAGATCAAGTGCATAAGATACAGATATTCATACGGATATGCAAAGGATATAGCACTTGCATATGTATATATCCGTATAAAGACTTAAAATAACCAGATACACCTCATAGTCTATAAAAAAGAAGCAAAGACATGTCGCAACCTGAGAGTCAAACGAACCCATGAGCTACCTAGACATGTGACCTGAGCTCTCCGTTGCCGCTGCGTCTCTGCACGCCGCTGCGGACAAGGCCTGACATGACATACAGTAGTACATTGTACATACACATGCACGGATATGTGCACTCATTGATCTGCGTGAGAAGTTGTGACATCGTCCTTGCTATTCCCGGATGCCTGGTCCCCCCCTCTCTCCAAGCGGAAGGGTGGCGGGCGTCTGTATCCGTAGGTAGGTACGGATATGCACAGGCATATGCAAAAATAACACGCCGACAAACGTCTGTGAGTAATAAGGCGATGAAATCGATCGACTGAGGAAAGAGGAAGATTTTTTTTCCTTCCCCCAATCGATGATAATACATACATACATATGTACATACATAGGTACGGATAATGATATGATTTCAAGATGAGAAAAAAAAGAGCATGATGATTATAACAAACGGGCCGCTTACAACAGAGCACAGGCCGACCGGCGGCCCCGACCTGGGACCACGATCCGTCCCCCCCCGGTCCCAGCTTCATCACCCTGAGAGCTGCTCTCTCGCGCGCCTCGAGATGGTGCGAAGCGCCAGCTCACTTTGCCCACCATCACCAGGTTATTAACCGCCTCGCCGGGCAATGCTGGAGGCCAATGCTACGCTGATGCGTCCACGCCGGTCACCACGCACACCATCTCATTCATCCCCACCCACCACCCTTCCACTAGGCTGCCGATGGTGTTGCCGTGTGTCCATCTCTCTCTCTCTCTCTCTCTCTCTCTCTCTCTCTCATCTGTCTCTCCTTTTCCTTTTCTCCCCGTTCCCTCTCCACTTTTGGCCGTGCGAGTTGAATGCCGCTGTCTGAAAGGATAGGTAGACGACGAAGATCGATGTGTTGTAATTCGTAAATGAGTGGGCGGATGAGAGCGAATCATCGTCTACCGCCCCCCTCCTTCCTCTCTTTTTCTTATTTCCCAGCCACGCAGGAAAAAAAAAACCTCGGGCGTTAGCTATGCACATATAGACCTAGGGGGGGGGGGGGGGGGGGGGGGGGGGGGTGGGGGGGGGGGGGGGGGGGGGGCGGGGGGGGGGGGGGGGGGGGGGGGGGGGGGGGGGGGGGGGGGGGGGGGGGAGAGGCGTGAATAGGTGAAGCCGTAAGTAAAGGTGAGGTGATACAGAATAGATGCCCCCCTTCCTCTGATGAGGTGACTTTGACATCAACAAGGTGAAGCCGGAGAAGAGAAGAGAGAGAGAGACAGCGAGTCACCACGAAGAGAATTCTCCCCTTTTCTTTGTCCTTTATCCCCATCACTTACTTTACTTTGACTCGAAATAAGCCCGGGCCCTGATGCACGTCACTTTACATTAACCCCCCCTCCTCTCTCTCTTCCTCGTAAAAGGCCGAATGACAGGTCAGCTTTCCCTTCCCTCCCCCCCCTCTCGAAGTATAAGTTAGCTCCAGAGCCCACATGCAACTGATTCCCCCCCTGGCGATGATACAAACCCGGTGAAAGGGGAAGGGAAAAAAACAACACCATCTTCAACATTCAGCGGCATCGTTCGAAGGAAAAGATATGAAAAAAAAAACCCGCTGTTGAGAAACTACCGTGGACGAAATATCACCTCCGTCTCGACCATCGAAACTTGCCACTACTCCCCCTTTTCCCCCCTTTCTCAAGTTCCGTCGAAGGGGAGAGGAAAAGAAGCCTTCTCTCTCTTCTTCAACAAAAGATATAAAAGTAAGAGGGAGGGAGGGAGGGCGGGGGTGAAAAGGTCAAGAGAGAAAAAGGGGGGGGGACGAGGGGGGAATGGAAAAGCGAGAAGCAACGATACAGCAACCAACGGCACGACGAAGACAACAACACTTCCGAGTCATCACTTTCGGAGGAGGAGAGAAACGGCTTCGAAGAAAAGAGAGGAGAGAGTGAAGAAGAAAAAGAACGAAAAAGGGGGAAGGGGGGCGAAGAAGAAAAAGGAGAAGCTTCTTTTCATAAAGGAGCATCACCAAGTCTTGTTCGTCTTTCCCGTTGTCGTTCTCAACCTCATCTTCTCCTCAACTCTTGTTACGAAGCCGGGAAGGGAAAGACGATACCAAAGGACAGCACAGCGTTGTAGAGACAGGCTCGACTTATATACACCAACCAACCCATACGGCAGCTCCAAAAGTCAACAACTCCCTTCTCTCACTCTTCTTTCCTCCGCCTTCTTCTTCTCGACTATACAACAGAAGATCACTTCAGTCTCAAACCACAGACACACACAGACACACAGAGAGAGAGAAAGAAGAAAGAAATGTGCTACTTTGAACAAACCCGTTGGCGCTGCGGCTACTGGCGATGGGGCAACTTCCGAGAACAATGCCCCAAGGAGTACCGCATGGGCGAGACGTGCGGCCTCAAGCTCGTGTACGAGACGAGGGTCGAGCAGGACGTGTGCAAGATCTGCCACGACATCGACAAGAAGAAGAGGCGGTACGATAAGATGTGTAGGGACGTCCAGCGCTGGGAGAGGGAGGGTAACAGGAAGGCTACCATTGAGAGGACGAGCGATGATATGAAGCTCGTTCAGTCACAGATTGGGAGCTTGCGTCAGGAGCATAACGCGAGGTTGCAGTCGCTTCATCAGGTATGATGTCTCTCTCTCTCTCTCTCTGTGTGTGTCTCTCTGTCTCTCTGTCTCCTGTATCTCTCCCTCTCTTCCTCGTCTCCTACATCTTCTTCCCCTACAGATCAGAAAGCCCCCCCTAAATAAAGATCAAGACATGAAAAAGCTAGGTCACTAACCTTGATATCCCTTCTCTCCCCCCCCCTCTCCTCCTCCTCGTCCTCCACCACCTCACCCATCACACTATCAAACCCAACTCCTAAAACGAAATCAGTGACCTAACCAGACCGGCCACTGAAGCCAAACACATAGAATGTGACTCCCCCATCCATACTATAGAAAGAAGACTTTGTAAAGCAGCGAACAAGGACCAAAAAAAAGATCAAAAAACAGTTTTCTTCAAAAAAAAGGGGGGGAAGAGGGAAATAGGGGTTTGGATGGAGAAAAATGGTGGGGAGCAATGGGAAGAGAAAATCACTGTAGTTAAAAGAACAAACCAGGTTAAGAAAAAAAAAAGAGAGGACAGAAAACAAAGGAAGAAGGGACCAAGGTTTTCCTTTGGCGATTGTATCCTATCTAAGGTATCCATCTCTCTCGTCATCTTGCCGGTTTTCACCTTCCTGGGAGGAAGGGGAACAAAAGCACCTGTATGAGTATCACTTGGCTTCTTGACCTCTACAGACAGTGATTATATCCCCCCAAGTTCAACCGTAATATACAAGAAGAGGGAGAAGCAGAAGAAGAGGATGAAGAAGAGAAGCAATAAAGACAAAGGAGAAAACGACAAAGGAAAACCTCAACTCCTCTTTCCCCCCCCAATTCATAAAATCGTAACCCCCTTCTCCGGGGGAAGAAGTGTAAAATGTACTGTAACAAAAAAGTCGTAGCCATGAAACCCCCGTCTCTCGAAAGCGGTTGCGTAGTGACGATTCGACCTCATCCTTTCGGAACTCCTTTTTTTCTTTCTTCTTGCGTGACTTGCGTTGCGATCGAGAAGCCTTCCTTTTTTTTTCTTCCCGTCATAGCCTGCGTCAAGCCCGGCGGGTATCAAGCCATCGATGAAGCAGTTTTTTTTTCTTCCCTCCCCTTCCCATCTTCCCTCATTGCATAGCCGCGGCAGCAGCGTCGGCAAAAGTGCCCACCAACGGACCTCCATCGTCGCCCTCGAGCATCTTGATGCTTCCGTTGACCGGCACGTCTTCTCCGCCCTTGTATTTTTCTTCTTCTTCTTCTTCGTCGTCGTCATCGGTAAGCCAATCGATCCTGACATCGGCCTCCTCGTCGGAGCTAAGCTTGGAAACCAGATGCTGATATCGCGCCGCCCTCGCCCCCTGACCGGGGAAGGCGAACGGGATCGAAGCCCCGTTCCGAGTCAAGGGCGCGGACTCGAAGACGTCGACCATGTTGCTATGCGAATCGAAAGTCAGCCGCTTTATCCTCCCTGGTTGTGTCGGGCGGACAAGAGGGGAGCCTGAAAGAAGAGAGGCGAGCGAACCTGGACGTCTTGGCAACGACGCGTTGCAGAGCCTCCATCTCCCTCTGCGCCTCGAGGCTGTCGTCCCCTCCCATGACGCCATCGCCGAAGCTTCCATACTGCATGCCGCCGCCGTCCTCGTAGAGCAAGCGGCTCTCCTCGCTCTAAGTACAAGCCCTTGTTAGCCTCGCAACGGAGGAGAAGTGAGAATAAAAGAGAAACTGACCTCGTCGTGGCCTTCCCTGCCGGGTCGCCCGAGACAGGACGAGCAGGCGCCCATGATGGAAGGGTAGGTTTAAAAACAGGTGACGTTGTTCCTTTGGGGGCGCGGGAGGAATGAATTAAAGATGGATATGCATGCTGGGTTGGCTTTGTTTAGCCGGACAGGTTAGGTGGGACGGACGGGTAAATCCCGGCGTTTGACCTCGACTTTAACTCGACCTCACCTCGAACGTTTTTTCACCGGCTTACCTAAGCCTCACCTTGGCTTTACCTTAATCTCACCTCTCGGCTCAGCCTCAGCTCAACTTCACCTCTTTTCCTCTCTCGGACTTACCTTGGCCAATTTCCCTCTACTCGACTTCCCCCCCCGGACATCCATACGAGCTGAATCCCATCTTCTTCGTCTCACAATCATCACTTCACCACCCGCACCTCTTTCCCCCTAAACCCTCCCTCCATACCATCCACCCCGAGGCAAGCCGCCCTTAGCCCCGTCTCCATAATCCCGCCCTCGCTCAACGCTCTAGCCATAACCACGTTCCTCTCTCTCCTTCACCGTAATGAAGACCGATAGTGCTGTAGGACATAGGAAAGAAAGAGAAAGAGAAAGAGAAGAGAAGAGAAGAGAAGAGAAATGAAAAGAAAGACCCGTTTGGCACTTCAATTACTATAGTCGATTGACTCTATGACAAATGACATTCTTCACCATCCTCTCTCCCGCAACGCTTCTGGCTCGGAATCAGAAGCATGGGAATTCTCGAGATTGTAATTCCTCTTCGCTTCGTTCTTCGAAAAAAAAAAAAAACTGACAGGTAGGTTTTCCAGGGTTGTGAGAGAGAATAAGCAGGTTATAAAAGATGGCAGCATCTCTTCCTCTTCTCATCACCATCATCTCACCATCCTCCATCTCTTCCATAACCCTCCTTCCACCCTCTCCAGACACCCTCAATCACTCCAAGCTCGTCAAGAAATACCCGCTACGACATGATGAATCGCCTCCTCCCCCTCGCCATCCTGGCCGTCAGCCCCATGGTAGACGCCCGTATCGCGCGCCTCCAACCGCGTCAGAGCACAGACACCTCCTACGCAAACCAGAACCTAGCACCGGCCTCCCCTTCTCATCAGTCCATGCTACCCATACTGAAGAACAAGGCCGAGGAGGTAACGCCCAGCAACAACAACAACGACAAAGACGTCGGCTCATATTCCCTGCCTCCGCCTCAGTCGTTTCGCTCGCCGAGGAGGCCGGCTGCCAGCTCGCAGCCTTTGAACGCACCTTCTGGAGCGGCCATGTACGGGGCTGAGGATCCTAGCGATGGCGCCGCTACTCCTTCTTATGACATGCAGCAAACAGAGGAGGAAGAGGAGGAAGAGGAGGAGTACGAAGAAGATGAAGAAGATGAAGAAGATGATGATGACGACGACGACGATGACGACGAAGATGACGAAAATGATAACAACAACTATGCACAAAACACTCCCTCTGCCCCAACATCCACCTCCCTCCCGCCCATGGACTACGGCTCAGCATCAACCTCCCCCGCCAAATCCATGAGCGTAACCTCAGTCCCCCTCACCCGCAAACCAAGACCAAGCCGCATGTCCACCAACACGGCCCTCTCCTCATCCGGACCAGAGCCAGACGCCGCCTCATCGGGCCCCACGACCCCGACCCTCCTGACCGTCACCGTGATCCCCACCGCCGCCGGCGGCAACGATCGCGACCCTTCGGCACCGACGACCCCGACCGTCATCACCGTCACGGCCATCCCTCCTAAGCCAAAGTCCAAGGACGGCCCCTCCTCCTCATCGACCACTACGCCCACCGTCCTGACCGTCACCGTGATCCCTACCCAGAAGCAAGAAGACGTCTCGGCCACGCCCGCAACACCCACCGTCATCACCGTCACCGCCGTCCCGAGCCAATCCGACGACTCGACCGATCCGATGGACAGCGCCATGGCAGAGTACGGCGCCAGCTCGTCGTCGTCGTCGTCGTCGACATGCACGACCCATCTCTCATCCTCGTCGACGTCCGTCTCCTCCGCCCTCAGCACCATGCCGACGACGACGGACGACGCCCCGAATTACACTGCCGCCGCGCGGCCCGTCGGCACCGGCACGGCTGGCACCAAGAAGCCGATGCCTTACATCAAGGGCATGCCTCGGGAGCAGCTGAAAAGCTCCGACTACGGCAACTAAAGACGGCGACAAGTTCCCCAGCGCCGTCTCGTACAAAACATAATAGGCGACTAGGGCTTCTTTTGTCTTGCATGCATAACCTGCATTCATCACCCACTAGGTGGTGTAATTATGACGCCTCCCCCCCCTTTTTTTGTACAGGCCTTTTATCTGGCTGTCACCATAATCGAGAAGATACATACATGGATGCGACTTTCATAACCTTTGTATTAGACGAGGGATGGAAGCTCGCCTGTCATAACCATAACCTAATAACGAAAAAAAACCATATCCCATTACTTTTAAGGAGAAAGACGCAGTTGCGAGTTTCATTGATAAGATGCGTGACGTGAGAAAGATGCATGAGCCCGGCTCACACAGCCTTGGTATCCGAAAGAGAACTCTGGTCGTGATTCGAAGCAAGCCGGGCCTCCTTGTCCGTCCGCTCCGGGTCGACAGGCTGCGGCACGGCGTCGTCTTCGCCGTCAAAGATGCGCGCCATGTCCTCGAGCGTATGCCCCTTGGTCTCGACGTAGAAGAAGTAAACGAAGACGAGCTGGCAGGCATCCCACAGCGTGTAAAAGAGCATAAAGTTCCAATGCTGCGGCAGATTATTCCACGCAAGCTTATTCGTTTGGCTATGTGTTTAGAGACCTGTGAGTTACTGATGACAGTCGCACTGATGAAGAAAGAAGAAGCTTACTTTCCGATGGCGAGCGCGCCCTGAAGTACAATGCTCATGATAATTATGCCTTTGGCCCGCAGGTGAAAGGGCAAGACCTCGAGAGCGTACGCCACCAGCAAGCCGGAGAAGCCAATGTCGTAGAAGATGGCGAAGAGCCAGACGAAGGCGATCTGCGCAAAGCCGGCCGCCTGATTCGTGTACGACACGCCGGTTCCGTCGGGGTCCTGCACCGCCGAGTTTTCGTAGACGGCGCCGACGACGGTCCAGCAGGCGAATGCGACTACCATGCCCGAGATGGCGACGAGGAAGAGGGGACGGCGGCCGACCTTGTCGACGGAGAGGGCAGCGGTGATGGAGACGAACAGGTCCATGATGGTTCTGCCGGCGGTCAACTAGCAGCGACAGATTTTAGACTCCGAGCAGCAGCTTTCTCTCTCTCTCTCTCTCTCTGTCTCTCTCTCTCTCTGTGTGTGTGTGTGGCTTTCCCTCTTCAAGACGGAACGAGGGAAACGTACTGCGAGCTTCTTATTCTGCTCCCGAATGCCGGCGCCCTCGTAGACAATGTCGATGTAATTGGAGAACAGAGCATTGCCGCTGTACTGCGAGATGATACCGAGCGACACAACGATAGCCAACCGCCAACGGTTCCCCTTGGTCCGGAAGAAGTCGAGGTAAGACGAGGTCTTATTAACCTTGCGCTCCACCTCGATAGCCTCCTTGATCTCGCGGAACTCGAAGCGAACGGTCGGATGGTTGACGTCGCCGCCGCCGTGGTGCTTGGCCAACACGGCCAGGGCCTCCTTCGACCGACCCTTGCTGACGAGGAACCGGGGCGACTCGGACAGCCACCAGATGCCGACGAGCTGAATGATGGAGGGTAGAGCCTGTAGCAGGGTGATGGAACGCCAGGACCAGTCATTGCCAACCGAGGCAGTTCCCCAACCGATGACGGACACGACTATGAAGGGAAGGGGGGAAACCCAAAGGTGTCAGTCTAGCTCCAGGGGGTGGTGGAGGAGTGAGAAGAGACAAGAGAGACAACGCACGCAGAGCCCCCAAGTTCCAGAGACAGTTGTAAACGGTCGTCAGTGGACCTCGATGTTGGGGATGGCACAGCTCAGTCAAGAGCATAGGCGAGTAGACTTGAGCCAGCGAATTGCCAAAGCCGATGACGAAGCGGCCGCCCAAGTACACTGATGAAGATGGGACGGTGAGCCGCGGAGACCCCCCCTTTTTTCTCTCCCGGAGACGTCGCAAGACTTACTATTATAGCCGTTGCTCAACGAGGCGATGCAGGCGCCGGCTATCATGATGACGCAACCGACGACAATCACAGGTTTGCGACCGAACGTGTCGGCCATGTAGGGCGAGACGAAGAAGGAGGTGATGCAACCGATGTTGTACATGTTTATCAGGACTCCGAGCTTATTCGCATCGAGATACTGGGGGAAAAACGCTTTCCAGGCGTCCATCTGCTGTGAGGTATTCTGAAGCATGCTATCGAAGCCGGTGGTGGCGGAGGCGATGAGAAGGAAGAAGCAGGAGAAATAGAGTTTGCGGAGATGAGGCTCTCGATACCACGTCACCGGATCCAGACGAGGGGTCTCTGTCGCCGCCGGTCCTTTCTCTGCCTCGTTGTCATGCGGCGAGGCCATGATGCCTGCGAGCCGGAAGACCGCCGGAGTCTGGGACGTGGCCGACAGCGATGTATGTAGGTCGAACGGAAGTCAAAATTAGGTAAAGGAGGAGAGATCAGAACCGGGCGCTGACGGGGGAGGGGGGAGAAGTGGAAATCGATAAAGATATCACGGCGAATATCTATGTGTATGTATGATACTGATATGGAAGGGGGAAGAAGGGGAAGGGCCGACTTGTGTAGGGGAAATTTGCGATATTTTTCTTCTTATCAATTCAAGAAAGGTGGCAAGATGCGAAGCGCCTCGGTAAGGTTTGGGATTTTGACTCTCACGATATCAAGGCAAAGGCCGGAACGAATGAAACTGAAGACTTGGCGAACATGTTGTTGTTGATCAACGATAGTATGTAGGTAGGTAGGCTGTAGCCGCCGGTCGTCAAGTGGGTGGTAAAATAAAATGTGCAAGTATCCTTCATCAGGGTGGAGTATGCATGCAGAGAAGTGTAACAAGTATAACAGAGAATTCGGAGAAGCGGACCGTTTCTATCTCTTTTATAGAAGATGAAGAATGCTCCGAAGGAATGGAATCGTTGGGGGTTTAAAGATCCGGTGTATTGACTGATACCTGTTGGAGTTGTAACGTATAACCCAACTGTGGGAAACTATAGTAAAGGAGAGAAGCGCCAGGCACAGAGGAATAGAATAATAAGAAGCAACTCGGCAAGGCCAGCCAAGCCTCCCTCCCATATAATATGTATAGAACGAATAAGAAAAGGAAGCAAAAGGGGCGTTTGACCAAAAGGCCTATCTGGTGCGATGCTGTTTGAGGGGATGCCGTTCCGTGAGACCAGAAAGTCAAAGGTTGAAGACGAAGACGACGGAGAGGGGGTGTATTTGTGTGTGTGTAGGAAGAAGGGAGGAGTGAAGAGTATAAATAAGAGAAGCATGCTATTAATTAACAAGACATCAAATCGAATATTGTATCATCCATTATATATCTATGTACATAAGCGACGGCAGAAGGCCAGATAAAAGGAAAGGAAACCCTTATTAACCGACCCAATACGAAAGAAGAGATAGAAAAGCATAAAGAGAGGAGAAGAGAAAGAGGAAAGAAAAGACCCCCACAGGCGGGGCGAGCGGAGTCTCGAAAGGAACGCGAGGGAAGAAAGGGAGGGAAGGGAAAAAACAGGTCGTACTCGAACCCGGAACCAGGGATCACTGTTCCCTCCTGGAACAGCAGACTCGAGGAGACACTCTTCTTCCCGTAACAAGAGAGAGACCGAGCGGGAGAGAGGGACATTTGAGCGAAAGGAAAAGCGTTCTGCTCGAAGAGAGGCGACGTTTGGTTGTGAGGAAAGGATCATCGTGAAGAATTTTAGGTGACGGTTGTGACATGTGGTTTTTGGTGGAGGACAGTCAGTTCAGTGGGTAGAGGTAGTGAGTGGGTGGTGAAGTGGGGCGGAAAAAAGAAAGCGCGCGGGAATATCCGCGCACATGCATGCATTAGTTCCGCTCACGTGACCCACTCTATCAGTCCAGCCCGGCTATCAGGAATCAGGATATAAAGATCATCAGGATCATAAGAGATGCAACCAACTCAAAACGACATCTCCTCGCATATCAGTATCACAAATGAGAGGGCGCTTTCATTACGGAGTATGTACTCTTAAAATCGAAGCCGTTAATTACGTTTAAAGTTACCGAGGCACAGGGAGGAGGAACCTGGCTCACACACACACACACACACACACACGCCCCCTACAGACACATTTTATAGAGCAGACGAGACTCCTCCTCAGAAGCTTCTCATTACTCCCCCTACCATCGTGGGAAAGACCTGTTTCGGCGCCTTGACAGCTCATATGTACATAGTACGGATCTTGTCGCTCTCTAAAAATAGACAGCTTGTCGCTCTTTAAAGACAGCCTGTTCGCTCTTCAAAAGACAGGTCCTCGTTTCTCTTCCTTCTAGTCCAGTCATGTCTCTCTTCTGATATTATACACACATACAACACACACATAGCACAATCAGCTCCGTCACACGCACACACACCAACATCATCTCACACAGCTCAGGCCTCATCCATCGAAACATCCACCCCATCATCCCCCCCCTCCATCGCGCCATTCTCCCCCCCGGCCACCGTCCGCATACTCTCCTCGAAATCACCACCACCACAACCCCTCGTCTGACCGGCCCTCCGCGCATCAAGCCGGCGGATGCTCTCGAGCGCCTTCTCAAACTTCGACTTCTCCGACTTGTACGCCTCCCGGTTGGCGGCCGTGTTGGCGTCTTCCTCGACGAGCGACATGTAAATCTCCTGCGCCTTCGGCCCGCGGAGCCCCAACATCTCGTCGACGCAGTAGAGCTTGAGGCGGATCGACGGGATCATCCGGCACAGGATCCGCTGGACGACCGCGTCCGCGAACCGATAGGCTGCCAGGCGATAGTAGCCCCTAATGTAAGCAATCACCTTGAGCTCTCGCGCGAACTTGTCGGGCCCGAGCTTGGCCGCCTCGGCGTCCAGCTTCTTCTTCCACGCCGCGTCGTCCACCTCTCGTCGAGGCGCCATCCGCGCTTCCACCCGCTTCTGCGTCCGGAACTCCACCAGCGTCTCGAGCTCCTCCCTTCGGTAGCGGTCGAAGGCGTCCTTGTTGAAGGTGAGAAGCCGCGCCTTTTCGTCGTCGTAGAGCTGCAGCAGTTCTGAATACACCTGCTGCCGATGCTCTTTGAGGCAATCGCGAACCCGCTTCTGCGTCTCTTTGTAAACCGACCTCTTCTTGAGGTTCGCGAGCGCCACGCTGAGGGCGTCTTCCAGTTTTTCCTGCAAGATTCGCATCGTCTCTTTGAGGAAGGCTTCCATAGGTAGCTTCCAAGGTTCGATCGCTTCCTGGATCAAGTCGATCTCGACGTCGTCCGAGTACTTGTCAGGCATCCCGGCCGTCGTCTTTTTCTGGATATCGTCATGAACCTGCCGAAGGGTGCGGAAACCTCGACCAATCGCGCGGAACTCGTAGAAGGGTTCGGGCAAAGCCTCCTCCCTCGCTCTCGGCGTCGGCGTCACGGGCAAAGCGATGGGCAGAGCCTCATCCTCGGCTTTGATGTATCCGTTCCCGTTAGCCGTCATCCTCTGACGCTTGGCGGGAGTGTTATGGCAAGACGCGACTCGCTTCGGCGTCGCCGTCCTCCCAGCCACCGAGCTGGACTCGTCATCGTCCGAGATCTCGACGACGGGTGAGTCTGACCGGTCCTTCAACGTGAACTTGGGCTTGATGGCCAGGAGGCAGGCGAGGAAGTCCTTGGGCAGCTGGGTGAAGTGCTTGATGAATTCGTCCATCTTCGCAGCGGATCGCTCGGCGAACTTGTTGAGGCCGATCTGGATCTCCAGCGGGACGTTGTCCGGGAGCTCAGGCAGGCTCTTGAGCTGCTTGTTGATCTTCTTGAGGTGATCTGTGACCTTGTCCCTGATCATGGGAAGACTATACCACCGTTAGCGCTCAGTGAACCTAGAGCATGTCATAGACTTGACCGAATCACCAGCGGGTTATAGAGCGATACTTGCCTCTTCTGGAACTCCTCACCCAGCTTCTCCGACAGGAAAGCAATGAGCTTTTCCACGCCACAGCGCGAGGTGAAGGGGTGGAAAGAATCGGGCCAGTTGGCATTAGAGCCCTGCTCGAAAACGTTGCTCTCCCACTTCATCAGGTCTTCCAGATCCTTGTTAGGCGGCCTCGAAGTGATAAAGTAACCGAGTCCCGTAACATGAGCCTCGCCCTTCATGATGTTCAGCCACTGATCGTGATTCCCCTCGGGCAGAAGGTCGGCCTTGGTAAGTACGCCGATGGTGCGGTTCGTGGCGGCCAGCTTGCGGGTGAGACGGAAGCTAGATGAGTTCTCGGCGTCCGAGTTCATAGGCATGGCACAGATGATGATGGCCGAAGGGTGCGACATGTAACTCTTGGTCAGGTTCCGCACGACGTTGACCAGGTAATCGTCCTTTGCGTCGGCAGGATTCTCGAAGATGCCGGGCATGTCGTAGAACGAGAGATCCGGCAGACCCGGTCCCTTGATCTCGAGAGCGACGACGTTGGGCGAGAACTTGGCCGCCGTCGTTTCGGCAGCTTGCTCGACCGGAATGTTGCGGGCGGTAGTGCCCGACTTGGGGACGAAGGAAGCGTGGTGTTTGTCGTCGTTGAGGATGGCGATCTGTGCCCAGCGAAGCACCTCTTCGATCTCGTGGCTATCATGCATCGTCTTGAACTCGAGGATCGAGGTAGCCCTGCGCATCTTCCAGGGAAAGAAAGGGTCCTCATCCGTGATGTCGGACTCGACCACGTCCCGGTCTCGAGGGGGATCGTAGTAGTAGTTCTTCCTTAGCCATACGCGGCACGACCACTCGCTGTTCTTGGAGACGCGGATATGCAACGGGCATCTCGTGCAGGTACCCTCGCTCCTCGGAAGGTTGAGATGGGCGAGGCCGGACATCAAGCTGGACTTGCCAGCGGACTGATCGCCGACGAGGACTAGTTCCGGGAGCTGCACCTCATGAGAGACGCCAAGCTGCTGGAGCTCTCCTAAAGTGTCGTTGCAGTTCTTGAGATGCTTCCCAATATCTCTGAAGGAGCTTTGCAGGAAGCTTTCTTCTGTCTTGGACGGGCTTCCCATCGCCGGACCCTGCCCTCTGATAACAGGCCTTATTTCCCTGAGGAGAAGATCTGGCTCAGTCATCAGACGCTCGCTAGGCGTCGCTGCGATATATGATATGCGGGTCAGTCATCTCGAAATCGAGCGGAGGCTTCTGACAGAGACTTACGGGCATCAGAACGGCCGTAGCGGGCGGTAGATCCCGCGAAATCGACAGTGCCGGCCACGGAAGCTTCAGGACTGTTGGACACTCTGATCGGGGGTGTTGCCGACGAGTTCTGAAGGGTTCGAGGTTCCGGTTTGACGATGGCCCCGGAGGACCGTTTGGCGGCTGCACGCGGCATGACGAAGGGAGGATAAGATGAGATGAAAGAGAGCGCGCGACGACGAGAGAGGAGAATAGAGAGAAATATTTTGAGAGCCAAGGAAAAAGAAGAAGAAGAAGCTGATAAATAGAAAGGATGAGAGTAGTGAAGGAGAAGGAAGATATGAGAGAGGAGAGAGAGAGAGAGAGAGAGCGTGTATGAGAGAGAAGAGGGTGAAAGAGGAAAGAAATAGGAAACAAGAGGGAGGAGTTGAAAAGGTAAAGGAAGTGGGGTTTCAAGGCGAAGAAGAAGAAGAAGAAGAGGAAGAAGAAGAAGAGGAGGAGGAGGAGGAAGAAGATGAAGAAGAAGAAAAATGGCCAAAGCAAACGAGAAAATCCTGACAGCTGCCCGCCCGTTTACCTCTGCACCTGTTACTATCCTCGACCAGTTGCTATACCGTATCTATATCCGTACAGCTGGGCAAACGGCAATGACACCAGGTGAAGGGAGAGAGACAAATACGGATATCAGCAGCAAAGAGCCATGTTATCTCTGTTTTTTTTTTCTTTCTTTCCCGAGGCTGCGACAAGATGAAACGAAAGGCTCGCGTTAAAGACGGCCCTAGCAAAAAGGAAGAGTGCAGATATAGTGTTCTTTTCTTTTTTATTTCTGCAGGGGCTCGAGAAGGATGTGTGTAATAATTCGGGGTGGCTGGGCGGCGGTGCGGTCCGGATATATGTATGTATGTATGTATGTCTACTCTTTTATTTCCTTTGATTGAATCCTGAGGGAAGGAAAGGAAGACGAGGAGGAACTATTTCCATGAACGGTTGAATCTTATCTAGTACATATGCTCACACCTACATGCACTCGTAGTAGAGTATCCGTATGGGCAGCTCTCTTTCAATGCTGCCATCGCTAGGAGTATCGTTGTCGTCGTCGTTGTCGTCGTTACTCCTTAAAGTGGGACCTCATCCTCCCGTTGATTCAGAGTGACTCATCAGTGAGCGATTGACTTTTTTTTTGCCCCCCCGCCCCCTGTAAGTTATAGCGGACCTGCCAAACCGAATACAGGTGTGTCTGGCCTAGCTGCCACCAGGGCCCCACTAACCTACTGGGTAGGCCGTTGAATCGCCTGTGCGCTTACATCATCACACAACAGCCCCCCCAGCCCCTCCATCTACAACGCGGATCCTCTCTCCACTACGGATAAGAAGTCTCTACGAGGAAACCCCCCCCAGAGCAAATCATCACCACTTTTGTCTCCCTGGATCGACCACCGTCGCAAGAGACAAAGAAATCCCATCTCAACCCCTCCCTTCTTCCCCTTCCCCTCCCTCACTAACGGTCTCCCCCCCTCCCGAAACGAACATGTCTCTTCAGGTCCCTCTGACCCACCGTCCCAAGGGTCAGGGCGTCACCAAGGCCGTCATCCTCGTGAGCTCTATTCACCCCCCTCCCTCGCCTCACCTCCCCTCACCGAGGTACTCAACACTGACAACCGGCAACCAAAACTCCCCCAGGTCGGAGGCCCCTCGCGCGGAACTCGCTTTCGTCCCCTCTCCCTCGATGTCCCCAAACCCCTCTTCGAGGTGGCCGGCCACGCCATCATCTGGCACTGCCTCTCGGCCATAGCCCGCGTCCCCAACAAGCTGATCCAAGAGGTCTACATCATAGGCTACTACGACGAGTCCGTCTTCCGCGACTTCGTCAAAGACTCCGCAAAGGAGTTTCCCTTCATCACCATCCGTTACCTGCGCGAGTATCAGGCCCTCGGTACCGCGGGCGGCCTCTATCATTTCCGCGATGCCATCCTCAAGGGTCGTCCCGAGCGCCTCTTCGTCCTCAACGCCGACGTCTGCTGCTCTTTCCCCCTGGCCGAGATGCTCCAGCTATTCGTCGATAAGGACGCCGAGGCTGTCATCCTGGGCACCCGCGTCGGAGACGACGCCGCGACCAACTTCGGATGCATCGTCTCCGACGCCCACACCCGCCGCGTCCTACACTACGTCGAGAAGCCCGAGTCCCACATCAGCAACCTCATCAATTGCGGCGTCTACCTCTTCTCGACCGAAGTCATCTTCCCCTCCATCAAGTCCGCCATCAAGCGTCGGCTCGATCGCCCTTCACGCCTCCTGTCCTACCCGTCGTCCGAGCACCTCGACAGCTTCACCGCCTCGGTCGCGGCCAACGACGTCGTCGACGACGACGACGATTCCACGCGCGGCAACGAGGCCATCCGTCTCGAACAGGACATACTCGGAGACATGGCCGACAGCAACCTGTTCTTCGTCTGCGAGACCAAGGACTTTTGGCGCCAGATCAAGACGGCCGGATCGGCCGTGCCGGCCAACGCGCTCTACCTGCAGCGGGCCCTGCAGCTTTCCAGTCCGGAGCTCGCCCAGCCGAGCGCCAACGTGGTGGCGCCCGTCTTCGTCCACCCGACGGCCCAGGTCCACCCGACGGCCAAGCTGGGCCCCAATGTGAGCATCGGCCCTCGCGTCGTCGTCGGCGCCGGCGCCCGCATCAAGGAGAGCATCGTGCTGGAGGACTGCGAGGTCAAGCACGACGCCTGCGTCCTGCACTCCATCATCGGCTGGGGGAGCCGGGTCGGGGCCTGGGCCCGCGTCGAGGGCACCCCGACGCCGGTCTCGAGCCACACGACGAGCATCATCAAGAGCGGCGTCAAGGTGCAGAGCATCACCATCCTCGGCAAGGACTGCGCCGTAGGCGACGAGGTTCACGTGCAGAACTGCATCTGTCTGCCTTTGAAGGAGCTGAAGCGCGTGCGTTTTTTTTCTTCTTGTCTTCTTCTTTTCTTTTCTTTCTTCCTTTCTTTCCAAAGATTAGATGCTGACGATGTTGATGGTACTGCAGGATGTCGCCAACGAGGTCATCATGTGAAAGAAAGCCCACACCCCCTTTTTTTCCCCCTTCAAATACCCTCTATCCCCTTCTTCATTGTCCCCCTTTACTTCTACTACTTCTTCTACTCCGTACTCCTACACGTTTTCCCCCTCAGCAACGACATCAACAACAGAGGTTCTATACCCCCCCTCCCTCCCCATACTCCATCTTCCCCATGTTTCCTTCTCCCACCCATTACTTAGATGTAGTTTAGACTTGGTCGTCTTTGTCTGCCTCAATCTATTCGCCAGCTTGCTTTGCTCGGTCATGTAAAAGGGTTGTAGACGAGTACATAACCTAGATAGGTATCTAGGGAAAAGGAGGAAAAGAAAGAGAGCATTCTCTATTTAAACATGGCCAGTCTTCGTTTCCCTCTTCTTCTTCTTCTTCTTCTTTTCCTTTTTCTTTCCCTACATGTCTTGAAAATCTCTCTTCTTCGCTCCTCTATGTTCTCTGCCATGGTCTCGCAAACTGTCGTTGCCCAGACATATGAAAAAAAAAATTGATCCTTTTTCCCCCGTTCGGCAGGTTCGTGGCGCCGCCGGCAAAAAATCCTCCTCCCTATCCCAAGACATGATGGTATCCCAAACTCAAGATCCAAAAAAAAAACATAGATAAAAAAAGAACATGACAAAACACCAAAAGAGAGAGAGAAAAAGAAGAAGAAAAAGAAGAAAAACCTTGCCCAACCATAAAAGATCGCTCGTCAAAGGATTATCGCCTGTTCTCTGCGCCCCCAACACTACCCTGTCGTCAGAGCATCTCCTTCTGGGAGATAGCCCTTCTTGATTTTCTCCCCTCATGCGTACATACTCCGTACTGAGAGGATAGCAGTCTTCCGTCTCGTTATAAAAGTCGTTATTCATCCCTCAGCACATGCGTACGGCTCGCTTGCCGTGGCAGCATCGGGCTGTTGGGCCGGCTCGACGTCATGGCCAAACCCTTGCTGTCGAAGGGGTCCGAGTTGAGACGAGCCACGTCGGTGAGGCGCGGCGTCGCCCCTGGCGTCACCACCCGCTCGATGGCCGGCTTCTCGAAGCTCACGATGCGCACGGCCGGGGGCCGGTGGCGGCTGCGTTCGGGCAGGCTGTACAGGTACGTTGCCAGCAAGACGAGCGACGTTCCGAAGAGAAACTGTGTCCATGGAATGTGATCAGCGGGCTTGCTTCGCCGCAGCGTCCTGCGTGGCTTGTTTGCTGTAAAAAACTTACCGACATAGTCACGGTAAACTCAAAGACCCAGACGCTGACGATGAAGCTGACGACGATGCTGATGCTCGTGGCAAAGTTCTTGACAATGTTGTCGGCATCTCGGATGACGAGGCTCGCAATCAGCCCTCCGGCCGCCTGCAGCAGGATAGCCGCCCAGACCACCCAATTGTAGCCCTCGAAGAAGCCGTGTTCACGGATGCCGTTGCCATCTTGCCAGAAGACGCCGCCCACGGTGGCGGCGATGATGGAATAGAAGCTCAGCTGGATATTGCGAATCCAGACGCTTGCCTGCGTCGGGCTCTCCTTGAGGATCTTCTCAAAATAGACGCCCGCCAGTCCCGAGACTACGGCGGCGACGACGGCGGCCGTGGCGCCGGCCGAGTAGTTCATCAACGGGTCGGGAGGAGGCAGGTCGTTGGCGATGCCTTGGTAGGTGGCTGACCGCTTAGTCAAGTGACTGTCGGGTGGTGAAAAGTCTGGGACGGCGGCCTGGCCCAGCTCGTGATTGGACCGGGGGAAGTAATGGTCGGGAATGCCGTGGAGCAGGCGACCGTCGACGGGGGATTCGGACGTGGGTAGAGAGACGATGGAGACGCCGAGGGTGAGGACGAAGAGCGAGACCCAGCGCTTGAGCCCGAGGTGACGTCGCAGAAGAAATACGCTGAAGACGGCGGTGGTGAGGATCTAATTCTGCGGTTCAGTAGACGGCGCAAACCGGGGCTCGGCTTTTCACAGGAACAGCTTTACCTTGACCTGATAGAGGACCTGGAAATGCACCGGATCCAGGTTGCCCACGGCCAGATACTGCAACAGGTTCTGCAGGGTGTAGAAGGCGGCAGGGAGGGCAAGCTTCCAGCCATCGCCAGAGAAGACGGCGTTGTAAATCTGTTCGAAGAGGACGGTGGCGGGGGTGCTCGGGGCAAGCGTTTGGGACGTCTCGTATATAGCCAGCGTGAGGGAAACGGCGAGCTTGATAACCTCGTTGAGAAGGACAGCAGTCGAAGTGAAGTAGCGATGATCGCCAGTCGGCGGCATCATTCGCGAATAGTGCATAATCTGAAGAGCGACTCAATCCCCCACCGATCAGCAACCTCCTCCAAACCGAACGAATCGCGAGGGCCATACCAGAATAAGAGCCGAGTTTTGAAAAGTCAGCTAAACAAGAAGACGTCGTCAGCTTCCAAAGGCGGTCGGAGAAGAGAAGGAGCTGGAGAGCAATACCGTCAGAAATGACAGGTTCCTCCCGACCTTGTCCTCCGCCAATGTCGAAGCCTTGGACCGCCTGGGCCCAGCGGCCTCGAGTATCGTCATGATGGTGCTTTCGTCGGGGAGGCGCGACACCGAAGCGGCCGCCGGGGCACGCGCGCCTTCAAGTCACGACGAGAAAAAGAGATCAAACGAAATAAAAGGGAGCAAAGATGCGATAGCAAAGGGAGTAACAAAAGCGACGATGTAAGATCTGAAGACGACAGGCAATGGAGATAAAAGGGTGTGAAGGGGAAAAAAAATTGGGAGAGGCGGAAAAGCGCAGTTCGAGTCAGAAGGCAGGTCGCCACGCTCCGGGGGGGGGGTTGGTGGTTGGCAGGGAAGCGGTCAAAGGCCGGCGGCGGGCCGGATTGGACGACCTACCACCACCAGTCCACCACCAGCACGACCGCTGGGGAGGGGGAAAGGAAGGATGGAAAAAAAAAAAAAACCACAGGGACCGAGCTTTTAACAGAAGAAGTTTTTTTCTTTCTTTCCCAGCCTCGAAGCGATTCCGGCTCGCAGTTTGAAGACAAACCGAAAAGAAAAAGGAGAGAAGAAAAGGAGGGAGGGGGGATGGGGGAAAGAGGCGAAGGAAAAAGGAAAAAGGAGAGATGAATGACGATGATGAGGAGAAGAAGGAGAAGAAAGAAAGGAAGAGAAAGGAGAGAAGGAGAAAGAATTTGCCCGCAGTTTTCTTTAGATGACGTTGGGTTCGCAAGAAGACCGTGCAGTTCTGGGGCGTCCGGGGGGGGGGGGGAAGCCTTGGATTATAGCAAGTTACTTGATGCTGGTAGGTAGTAAGCCAGTGCTAGTCCCTGCTGGAGAATCAAGTACCTTCCCTCCATCAGACAAGGTGCCTCCCTAACTTCCGCCAGTTTACCATTTTAACCAGCCCCCAATCAGCAATAGCCGGGCACCAGCGGGGATCGGGCAGTCGGGCGAGGATAGCCGGGTACTTTTTCACCGCGGGCGAGGCACCTGATGCCCTATCAGCGACGACCACATCCCGGGGGTCGCGGAGACCAAAAAAGAGTCTTCCCCCTCCCCTCCATCCATCCATCCCCCTGCGCCACCGGTTTAAAAAAAAAAAGAGTGAGGCATTTTTTCCTAGCGAAGAGAAAGCAAATGCAGAGACTGTCTCTGTCTTATTAACCTCCGTTGTGGCTGAACGTCTTCCTCCTTCTCTTCTCTTTCTTTTTTTTACCTCTCTCTTTATCTTCCTTCTCAGGTTTCTCTACGCTCACAGTCACACTAGGTACTCGAGTATCCCCATGTCTATGCTGTCCATTCATGAATCCCCTTCCTCAAAGCTCGACGAGCAGACTGCACAAACACACACTCCTAGACGGGAGGGACGGCATAGCATGTACAAAGTCTAAACAAGAGCCGCAACCAGTCTACGGATACCTACTACCCACGGATACCCGTGCAGCAACCCAAACCAAGCTACATACATACATACATACACTATCCTCTGCATCTCGCTTCCGTGCCTTGTGCCTGACTTGACTTGACTTGACCGACTGAACCGAGTGCAAGTCGCCCAGATGGGAAAATCCCATCACCCAGTCCCTGCCTGTGGCGCTACCTATATCACCATCACTATCCGTATCACTATCCGTATCCGTATCAGTATCAGTATATCACCCCTGTTACCCTTCACATCAACGGGCTGAAACATCTTCTTCATCCCCCTATATCGGCCCCTATAAAAGTAATGCGTCGTACGAATACGAATAGTCCACCCATCTACCTATCCATCCAGGTAAGGCTCACAAATGACGTAATATCTTCAAGCGACTCCAAGCGACTACACGGCTCCAAACTCCAGATCTCGCCCTCACCTGATCCCCTTCTACCGAATAGTAAAAAAGAGGAAAAAATAAAACGTTTTTTTTCCCTGTCTGACTGTCTAACTGCCGTCACACCTGCCAAGAAGAAAACATCCTTCTTCACCTCCTCGTCTCTTCTTTCTTCTCCCCTTTTCCATCACAGGATCCCAAGACAAAGCTCACACACCCAACACACACTTATTAGTATTACACTTTCTCACACACAGAAAAAAAAAAGGAGAGACAACTGTCGCATACTTTGCCTTACCTGACCTGACCTGATCTGACCTTATCAGCTAGTCCGTACCTGGGCTTTTCTTTGAAAACATCTACGGCGCCATCTTTGTTTCTTCCCCCCCCCCCCCCCCCCCCCCCCCCCCCCCCCCCCCCCCCCCCCCCCCCCCCCCCCCCCCCCCCCCCTCCCCTCTTTCTCCCTCTCTTTCTTATATAATCTACGAGACTACCTAAGTAGACGGCTTATCCTATTATATATTCGTTTACCCTTGCCCTATAGTCCCCTACTCGGGGGCCTAGGGCTCTACTTTTACTCTACTATTAGGGGGTTTTGCCCCTTTTAGGGATTTTTCCTACTTAGTATAATAATAAGGTTTTAAAAGCCCTTTAAGGCCCCTAGAGTAGATTTAAATAAATAAATAAAATATCCGAATAGATTAGTATATTATCTATATAAGTATTAGTATAATAGTTTAATAGGTTATAAAACTACGTATTAATAAAGTTCTAGAACTAAATAAGCCTAACTTTTAAACTAAAAGGGAGGATTTTCTAATAGTATTAAAAGTTATCTAGGGAGCTTATTATCTTTTCGGGGATCTATTTATTAGTCTATATTTTATAATAATAGCTAATTCCGTTCTTTATAGCTAATCTCTTCTTCTTCTAATAATAAGTCTCCCTCCCTTTATAACCTCCCTCTAAAGCTCTACCTCCTAATAGACTAGGGGGGAGTATTAGTTAGCGACCCGCTAACTAATTTTAAATCTTATCCTTATTATTATCTATTCCTTCCTACTTTCTTTTCTTCTATATACTTCCCGTTATAGCTAGCTTATTCTTTATTATAGCTAGTCTATTAATCTATAGATCTAACGCCTTCTTCCCTTTTATTATTAGCGTAGATAATTCTATAACCTTTAATTCTAGAGTCTTGCCCTATAAATCTATTTATCCTACTAGTATAATAGTATTTTTATTAATCGTCTTAATTTTCTTAATTACTTTCTTAATATTATCGACCTTTTAAAAGAGTATTATATCCTACTTCTACCTTTAGAGGTCTATTTTTCGGCTTAGAGTATTTATTACCGTATAAACCTCGTTCTTTATTATTATAAAGGTTTTAATTACCTTATTACGTTAGTATTTAATAACTACTTATAGTTTAGTATTATCCCTTTCTCTCTAGTTCTAGAATAAGGCTTATTAAAAAGATAACTCTCCTAATAACCTCTCCTAATAGTCCTAAAGTTCCGTTTAGGTTAATAGTATAACTAAAATATCCGTCTAAGTAATAGTATTATATATTAAAGAAGATTCGACTATTATTAAATAGCCCGCTTTTATTATAATTAGTATAAAATTAGTCTAAGTTATAGTATTAATAATAACTAGAGGGTTAATAATAGTATAGGGGTTAGGTATAATAAGAGGACTAGTAATAATTAGGAAATTAGTAATATCTAAGGGGTTAATAACTATAGGAGGATTAGTAATATCTGAATTATTAATAATAACCAGGGGATTAGTAATATCCGAATTATTAATAATAACCGGGGAATTAGTATTAATAGGAGGATTAGTAATATCCAAATTATTAACGATAACCGGGGAATTAGTATTAATAGGAGGATTAACGATATCCGAATTATTAACGATAACTAGGGAATTAGTACTAATAGGAGGATCCGCTATTCCTATTATATCCTTATCCTCGTTTACCTCGGGTATTTCTATATTATTATTATTAGCGATCGTATTATTAGGACCTTCCTTATTTTCCTTAGAGTTATAATTAGCCCCTATTATTAAAAAGTTATTATTATTAAGTAGTTTATCGAGTTTAGGAGTACTTTAGTTAAAAATACTATTATTATAAACCTTACCCTTATATAAGGTTATTTATTCGAATAATCCCGATATAATTTTTCGGATATATATTAGAAATCCGAGTTTTCGGCCTAGTCTATTATCCCTATCGTCCTATAGGTTTAAGTCTAATATATTCTTAAGGTTTATATTTACTTTTATATTAGACTAAATTATAGCTATTAACTCCTGTATTATTACTCTTAGTATATTAATAGGTTAAATACCTTTAGGTAGATTATTAACTATATTAAAAATACTCGCTATAGTCTTCTTATAGTATTTCTAAGCGTTTTCTTTCTATAGTCCTTATTCTAAATCCGAAGGGTAATTAAGTATATATACTAGTCTTCGAATAATTTCGCTATAATCGGCTTATTATAGAAAACCTTATTATATAATAGTAGGTATATAGTATATTATCTAATATAATTCGGCCTATTTAATCGGGTAATTAGTTAGTACTATTACCGTTTAAACCTCTTTGCCGGTTTTCTAAACTCGTCGAATAGCCTTCTCTATTATTATTAGTCGAATATTAAAATTTATCGATTTTAGCTATATTACTCTAGCTAGGTACTAGGCTACCTAATTTCTACTAGCGGCTTTCTTCCTAATAAAATAATTATAGATTTTATTCGTAGTCGGCTTAATAGTTAAATTCGATCTAATTAATCCTCGCTATTCCTTTTTATCCTCTTTAGTTAAGTTTAAGCTATATTAATCGTATTTATTATAAATCCTATTATACTATTCGTAAATAATAGTATTCCCTATTAGATTATTTTCGTTTAGGTAGGGCTTTTTATCTTCCTCTAATTCGGTAGTAGATTTATTAACTTCTAGCTCGGTAAGTAGTTCGTTATCCGATAATTAATTAGGAGGTTTATTAATTTCTAGCTAAACCTAAGGTTCGTTATTAGCTTCTAGCTAAATTAAAGGTTTATTATTAACTTCTAGCTATATTAAAGGTTTATTATCTAATAAATCGTTAAACGAGTCTAACGATATTATAATATAGTTATCCGTTATAAGTTATTACGAAGGAGGCTTGAAAAAATAGAATAATAATATAAGAGTATAATAAGAGAAAAGGTAATATAAAGAGAAGGTAAAGTAAAAAGAAGAGGGAGAAAAGGAAAGGGTAAAACGAGAAATAGTAAAAAAGGAAATACTCTTTAATTATTAGGTAATAATTTATTAATACGGCTAGATAATAATTATTAATAACGATAATTAATAGGTAATAATAAGTAATAGTAATTTAGTAGTAATTAATAATACTACCCTCTGCCTATATAATAATAATAGCTATCTTACTATTAGTCGCCCTCTTCTTCCTCTAATCTTATAATCGAGTCTCCCTAGATATTTACTATATCCTATATAATTAGGCGAGGGGGTTAAAGGTATTATTAACGATCGATATATTACTTTAAGTTATTAATATATAGCTTATACGGATTAAAATAACTATTAATAGCCTTTATTAAATATATAACCGCTAATAAGACTTTTATAACCTTCGATAAATTATCCTATAATATTTTAAACTTACTATAACTTTTATTACCCTTATCCTAATATTCCTAAACTAAGTCTTCTACCCGAAGCGTATAAGCTAAAAAACTATATAATTTAGTAGAATTATAACGTTTAATATCCGAACGAGTCTTTTCTCGATTATTAATATTAAATAATACTAAATTCCGAGTTAGTATATTTATAGTATTATCGTATAAAAGAAAATTATAGTTATTAGTAGGCGACCTTTATTAGATTATTACTAGGTTAAACCCTAATATAGCTATTACTAGAGTAATTCCTAATAACCGTATAAATCGGGTATTTAGAAGATTAATAATTTATAAGAGGGCTTCGTTTTATACTTCGAGTAATTAGCCGTATTATTTAACCGCCTATTTTTATAATTAGGTTTTAATTAATCGGATATATCTTTCTACTAGCCCTATACTCTAGGGGTATAATATAGGCCTAAACCTCTAATTTATACTATAAGCTATAATTATATTAACGATTACTATATTAGTAAAATATTTACTATTATTAGAGTATATAACCTTCGGCTAACCGAAGATAAGGCTCTAGTAATACTTTTATATATTTATAACCTCCTTACCTATAGCTCGTATATATATTTATACTAATAGAAATCGTATAGTATAGTCGACTACGATTAAAATATATTAATAGCCTTTCGTTAAAATTAGAGTAATTAGTTTAAGAAAATCGATAATAATTATTTCCTATAGATCGTATATTATAATAGCCCTATAGGTCGTTTTCGTTAGGCGAGGGCTTATACGTTAATAAATAGTATATATTAAATAATAATATTTAATATTAAATAACCTCGATAGCTACTACTATTAACCTTAGAGTTTCGTTATAGTATAAATATCGGAGAAATAGCCTATAGTATCGTATACTTATTAAAGCTTATTAGGTATATTAGTTTAGATATAGTATTCCGACTATATACTATTAACCTTTATTTAGTAAAGGACTTTTTCCTAAATTCGGTATTATATAATTTATCGTTTAATATATTATCTTTTCTTTAATAGAATAGTATTATCCCTATCGATAAGTATAAGAATAACCTTTATATACTAATTATTATTAAGCTATTTCCGAATAGTAATTCGTATCCTCTAAGCTTCGTAGGTTTATAAATATTCGCTTAATAGAAAGTAGACGGTTAATATTATAGGGATTATCTCGTTAAATAGTACTAAGTACCCCTAAACGTTAAGAGTATTTATTTATAAAGAGTCGTATAATCGAAATATACTATCTACGATATAGATAATCTTAGTAGAGTTAAATTAGTATATATACTCGATATCTTATTCCTAAAGGATATTAATCTATCTTATAACCTTATTATATATTTTTACTATATTAATTATTAAGTTAATAATACCTTTATAATCTATATAAACCTTTAGAGGGTATTTAGAGGTATTAACTATTTACTAGTATTTCTTAATAGTATAGAGAATAGCTAGTATTTCCTTCTTAGGTATAGAGTATCGTCTCTCCGAGTCGTTAAGGCAAAAAAATATCTATATAATAACCCTTACCTAGCTAAAATTAGTATCGTAAATAGAAGTCCTAGTATTATAGTTATTTAGCTAATATAATATAGCGCTAGTACCTATATTTAAAGTATTAATAGCTAAATAGAACTAGGTATTAGTATAGGCTTTAAATATTATATTATCTTATATAGCTTAGTAAATAAATTAAAGGGCCTCCGCTACCTCTAGTATTTAAAGGGGCGTTTCTCTTCGTTTACTCTCTAATTATATAGATTATTATCCTAATAGGGTAACCTTATTAGTTTCTTCGAAGAAGGCGTTTTTAATAACCTTAGCCTTATTTACTTATCCTAGAATAAAGTATCGTATAAAAGGTATTAACTATAGTATTATTTAGACTTTTTCCTATAACTATAGCGGTATTTTATTAAAGTATTCGGCGAGTTAGGTAAACCTTTTATAGTATTTACTCCTTAGTCGGAATTTACCTACCTTTAATTCGAAGCCTATTAACTCTATAGTACTATTAAATAACTTAGTCTTTTTTCCGGCTAACCTAATTAAGGCCTAAGCTACTTAAGGGAAATATTTATATTATAGGAAATTATAATATCTATTAAATATCTTACTTCCTAGATTATAATCGTCGATATATACGAATATTAACGTATTATAATCTATAGTATATCCTAATAGGGTAGGATAAGTAACCTAGTCCGCGAAGACTAATCGTCTAAAGGCGATATTATTATACCTTATATAAGTAAAGGGGGTACTTATTAAGCCTTATAGTATATTAATATATTCCTATATACTATTAAAGGCGGTAAACCCTATTTTATACGTATTTTTAGGTTATATTAGGATTAACTAAAACCTATTAAATACGTTTAGTTAAGAGAAGACTATTAGTCGACTAATATAGGCCTAGTTTAAATCTACCTCGAGATTATAATAAGGGTATTTAGGCTTAATAGTATTATAGTTAATATCCCGGTAGTTATAAATAATACGCTAAGTATCTAGGGTAGAGGGTTATTTATTAATAAATAATGTTCGAACTACCTATTCTATATTATATCCGATTAATCGAATAATATTAGCCTCCTCTATAGAAGGGAATACCTTACCCGTAAAAATACGCTTCGGCCTACTATAATATATTTATTAGAAAACCGCCGGTTATACCCCTTCCTTAAGTTTAATTCGATAGGTAATAAGCTTTATTAGTTAAATCTCCTTAAGTATTAAAATAAAATAATCCCTATACGTATAATATAGCCTTATTACCCGCTCGTATTAATTATCTATTATAATATAATCGCCTAAGGTAATTAAACTTATATCGAACTAAATAAGTCGAATAATTAAATCTAGTATTATACCCTTATAGTTTATTAGCGTTAAAGGAGTAATACTTAACGTATTAAGACTTATATATTATTATTTAAATTTACTCTAGGGACCTAAGAGGTATCTAGGAAGCTATCGTTTAGGTAGAGAGGAAAAACCGGAGGACCCGGAGTAAAACCCCTCTCTTCTAGAGTATAGTCGGCTAGGACTTAGCTAGGAATCGGTCGTATAAGGACTAGTTATAATTATAGCGTAAGAGTAGTTAGGTTATAGTATTAGTTACGTATAGTCGTCTTTATATATATAGCGAAGGAATCGGGAGAATATCGGCTAGAATCTTATACCTTATCTTAGTATTTTTATATACCTCTATAAACGCCTTAGGCCTAAGACCCCTAGGGTAGCCTATCGTAGAAGGGGCTCGCCTACCCTCCCTATACGTTAGCCGACTAATTATAACTTAATTCCGTATCGTATACCTATCGTATTATACTCGTACTAGTATTAAATCGATAACTCGCTAAACTCGTATCGAACTATCCCCCGAAGTCGACCCGAATTCCTCTAGAAAACGCGGGTACGAATAAGGGTACCTAATCCTTATCGTACCGGCTAGACCCCTATAGCGCCCCTTACCGACCTATACTATTTATAAGCGCTATAGGGATAACGCTAGTCGCGGGAAGAGTAAAAACTTAGCCCGCTATACCCTCCGCCGGATTCGAACCGACGATACCGCTTAAACGGGGTACTATGACTCCCAGGTGCTTGACTACTGTACTAGGAGGGTATTAAGACTTATATATATAGCGTATCTTAGTCTATCTATATCTTCCGCTTCTAAATATCTCTTCGTATTATACTAAGGGTACTATAGTAAATCTAGTAAGTCTAATAATCGTATAGTATCTCCTATAAATATCTCCTTATTTATTTAGTTATTATCTTTCTCCTTATTATCGACTAAGCTCTCCTTATCCTCGTTATTATTATACTCCTTAGTCGTTAGTAATTCTTTTACCTCTCGTAGTTATCGGAGGTAATTAAGTAAGGTTTATTAATCCATATCTCCTTCGCTAATCTTTTCCTCTATAGTCTAAAGTCTAATTACTTTAAAAACCCGTTTTTATAATAATTCTAATAATAAAGCTTTTCGAATAGCCTTAATTATTAGTCTTCGATTAATCTAAGACTATATTACTCCCGAATAAATCCTAATACCCTATCCTAATAGCTCTAAGCTATTCCGTAAAATAAATATTAGTTTTTTAATAATTATTTATTAATAGTTTTAACCTAAGTTTATAAATTCTTAGTAATAAAGGATAAAATCTCCTTTACTTCCTCTAGAATTAGCTTATTATCCTTTATAAAAATAATATTCTCCTCTTCTTTTATATAAGGTCGAGGACGAGTTATTTATCGAGGAGTTTTATTATTTAGTTCGAATAAATTTAGTATAAGGAAAATTTAAATAGTCTATAATATCCTATTTATACCTATAATCTTTAACTATTCTTTAGTATAGTATTCGATAGCTTTTATTTATTATAGTTATATACGGCCTAAAAGAATATCCTAATTATTATAATTACCTAATATATAGGCTTTAATATTAAAGAGAATTCCAGCTACTATAGCTCGAAGGTATACTACCTTTTTAACTATTATAATTTCGTTATTAGTTATTCTAACTACTCCTAACTAAAGGAGAATAATTAAAGGTAGTCTATTAATCGCGATAAAAGCCTTATTAACTAAATCTATAGTCGAACTATTATCTATTATTATTACCGAGTAATAAAGCCCTTTAATATATTCTTCGATATATTCTAAAATAGAGGGTACTACCTCTTCCGGCTAAACTATATCCCTCTAGATAATTATTATCGTTCTTAGGGCTAATACCTTAAAAACCTAACCTTTTAATATATCTAACCTTATAGTCCTAAGGTTATTACTTATAAGTACCTTAAACGGCTAAAGGAAGTTAACTATTACCTCCTTTCCCTTAGGTAACTTTATACGCTTATAGTATTATATTAGTTTATTAAGTTAGGCCTGAATCGATAAGGCTACCTATAATAATTAGAGGATACTTAGGGTAACTAGTATATTTTTAAGGCGTTCTTTAAGCTTAAAAAGGGGAACGTTATATTTATTAATTACCCTAATATATTCTAACTTATACTTCTTCTTTAAAGGTATTTTATCTATTAAATAGTTAATCTTAATAATATCCTCCGAATCGTTTATAACGTCTTCGATATAAGGGCCTATATATAGGGGTACGGGAAGTTAAGGTATATTCTAGCGTTAATTATTATCTACCTATAGGGCTCGTCCCTCTCCCGTATTATTATTAATATAGGGTATAATAGAACGGGGTATAGGTATCTCTAACTATCGACGGACTTCTTACTCTAATTTACCCTATTATAATTTATAAATCTTATCCTTAAATATTACCTAATAATATAGCTTAGTAATTCTACCCCTTATAGGCTAGGAAATAGGTTCTTTCCTTTTACCTTTATTTAATCGTAGTAAATCTAGGCGTTAGGCGGTATTAGTTTACTACTATTATTAAACCTTATAAGTCTAATTAATAAGTAGGCGAATATCCTTAGGCGTTATTATTATTATTATCTTAATAGTATAGCCCGTTAATTACTTATAGTATTCTTCTTTTATTTTATCCTAATAGGCGTTCTACTAAGTTTTCCTATTATTAAAAGCCTATTTATTAAATAGAGTAATTAATAGGTAATTAAACCCTATATAGCCTTATTTACTATACTTAAAATACTATTATAAATTAGGGTTTAGGGGCTAGTAATAGCCTATTTACCCCGGCGGTTTAGTAGGGCGTAGGTTAGCCGATTAGCCTCGTCCTAAGCCTCCTAGGGCCGGGAATATTAATTAGGGAGGTAGAGATTAATAGCTAATAGACGGTTATCCTAAATTACTAGTATACTTACCTAATCCCGTCGAATAGGATAGTTAATACTTATTAAGCTTTTTTACTATTAATATCGTCGATTATTCTATTATTTTAGCTATTTCTACTATAGTCTTTTACTATTTAGCTATTATTCTCTAGGGGTTTAATTTAAAGACTAGTACGCCCTTAGTATCTTAGTCGATCTTCTCGGATACTATATCTCGAAGGTTATATATAGTAAACTTAATATCCGACTAAGTAAGGTTAATAATAACTATAGTATTATACTATTTACTATTTATATAAAAGCGTTTAATAATAGCCCTTTTAAACTATTTATCCTTTTCCCTATTAGGTAAACGGTTAAGAAAATTAATAAGAAGGATACGTTAAATATTAGTTTTAACTCGCCTAGCTAATACCTTACCTCTTTTAGTATATATAATTAATAATTTACCTTTTTATTATCTAAACTTATAGGCTTTTATAGCTAATACGTTTTCTATTATAATATTAGCTTCTTTAAATTTAGTAAGGAACTTATTTTTTAACTCCGCCTATATTATATTATTATCCTTAACTTTATTATACTAATCTAGTACTTTACCCCGAAGACTAGAACTAAATACCTCCCGAATAACTATATTATAATTAGTCTAGTTAATACCTATAAGGGTAATACTTACTTAGTACTATACTAAATACCTTTTAGCTAATATATTCTTTAGGTAGTTAATAAATAGCTTAAGGCCTAATAATAAACCCGATATTTTACTAGGTATAAGTTTCTTCTTTAATAAATAATCCTTAAAGACTACCTCGTTAAATAGGTTAAATAAAGGATTCCTCTCCGCTTAACCGTATAATAGGAGTAATAGGGAAATTAATAAAGGATTTTAAGATAATAGGAGTACTCTTCTTACTAAGGATAATAGTAAATAAGATAGTATTAAGGAGAATCCTTATAATTATAGCTTCTTCCTCTTTAAACCTTAATCTACTATATACTCCCCTATCTTCCGTTTATTCCGCTCTTCTCCTCCTTTATTCTATTTTTTTTCATAATTACTCTTCGTAATAATAATTTTTTTTTTAAGTTCCCTCTTTTTCGAAGGAAGGCCTCCTCCCTCTTCTAAGTCCGTACCCTACCTTTCTAGTTATTATCTTACCTAATTATATTATTTTACCTTTCTAATACACATTCGTTAGAATATACGGAGGCCGTAGGAGAATATACGCACGAGTATATAGAGGTATTAGGAAGGGAAAGATTATATAATATAGTCGCCCTTAGTTATAGGGCTTATAACCGCCTATTAGGGCACGCTCTCCATATATAGAGTACGGAGGAAGAATTATTACTCTTATATCCTCTTAATCTAGCCCTAAGTATACTATATAATAGTAATTCTATTTCGTTTATAACAATAACTTTATAATTATTTTAATCGGATAATTAAATAGGCTTCTCGCTAGTTCTTATAATTAAATAGGTCTTATACTAATCCTTATAATTAGATAAGCCTATAAACTAGTCCTTATAAAGCTATATATAATAAATTATATAACCCCTTTTAACGATAGTATTATATCCTTTTAAGACCTATAGGACTTTTATAACTCTACGAACTACTTATTATATTCCCTGCCTATTTAATTTTCGAAGGACCTAGATAATATCTTAGGTTCTATAAGTATAATAGACTAATTAAGGAGACTCGGTAAAATAATAAGCCTTATTAAGATAAAATACGTTATAACTAAGGATACCTCCGCCCCTATAGGGAAGGGGAAGGGACTTATATAGGATAAAGGGGAACCTACTTCCTATACTAGCTCCTATATAGGTAAGCCTAGTACTCGTATAGGGGAGCCTAGCTCGTATACTATAGAAAGGGTAAAAGATAACCCTAAAAACAAAGGAGCCTTAGTTAGAACTATATTACTAGAGCCTATAAGGAAGGTATTAGGTTTTTATCGGAAGTCTAGATTTACCTTTAATAATATTAATACTATAAAATTCGAGTATATATATAAATACTTCTAGAATAACCCTAAATTTTATTTTACTATTTACTAATACTTATAATTCCGTAAAATACTTAATAATTAACCTATTATAAAGGTCTTAAATATTTTTATAATATACGACTTAATCCGGATAAACTCCTACTATTATAATATTTACTAGCTAAAGGTTATATATCCTAGCTCTTATACTAATATACTCTAAATTAAAACTACGAAAAAGGATTATTTAGATATAATACCTACGATTTAATCTCGAATAATTAAGTATTCGTATATAAAAGTCTATAAGCCGGATAATATCTTAAGTATAATTATAGTTTTATACGATTAGAGTAATTCTAAGGAAATCCTTCCTATAGATTATAAACCTTCTTAAACCCTATCCTAGCGCCCTTCGGTATAGCCCTTTATTAAAAAGTATATTATTATTAATAAGGGACTCGCTTATTTTACTATAAAAGCTACTATCTTCCGCCGAATACTATAGGGTAGATACTATTAGTAGTCTATACCTCTTAATAACTCCGACTCTAAATCTAAGTTAGACTTTATAAAGCCTAGATATTATCGATAAGACTTTTTAATAGACTTAACTATAAATAAGGCTTCCGAAGAAGCTATTAGTAAAAGGCTTAAAAGAGATAATATTAATACCTTTTATCCGGATTTTCTAGATTCTAATAATATAGGTATTATTATTAATAAAGATAGAAAGATTACCTTTACGGATATTAACCTCTTCTATAAATACCTTTATATTTACGAATTAGATAATACTTATACTCTTTACCCGTTTTACCTTTTATTTTTTATAAGCGCTATATTTATATAGTATATAGCTAAGCTAAACTTTAAATAGTACTAAAAGCTTACTTTTAATACCTTATACTACTTTATAAGGCGTTTTTAAAAGCGATTCTACTACTTAATTATATAGGTTTAATAAGAACTTTATAGCGTAAAATATACTATTAATATATAGGTTAATAAGATAATATTTTTAACTTATTAACTATAGTATAAGGTTTCTCTCGCCTAATAGCTCTATATTACGACTAATAAGGCGATTCTCGAGATTATTTTTCCTTTTATTATTATCGAGATTACTAAAGAACTAGAGCCTCCGAAGAATTATATAATCCTAATTTACTAAATCTAAAATATTAAATCCTATAAAGAATATATTAATAAATACCTCGAATAGTATTTTAAGTTTAATAAAATACTTATTACTAAATCCTTATAAGATAATTATAAATCTAGTAATAATCGCGGGGATTAATAACCCTTTTTAGAGGGGGAGAAGTATAAAGAAAAATATAATAATAACTAAGGATATTATTATAATAATAATTAAAAATATTATTATAATAGCGATTAAGGAGGGTATTATAATTATAGAAATTAAAATATATATAACTATAATAATTCCTAGCGCTATAATAATAATTCCTATTACTATAACCGTATTAACCGCGTTAAAAAAAAGAAAAAAAAGAAGGTATATTTCGAGAATAAGTATTAGGTCGACGAATCTAGTACTAGTAAAGGGGAAAATAAGCTATTATTTACTTCGTCTATTTTATCCGAGGAGGATACCCTCGAAGAAGATATAAGATACGCTTTCCTCGTTAAGGCCTAAGAAGGTAACCCTTAAAGAGCCTACTAATATAGTAAATATAGCTAATAATTTCCTATTATTACTACCCTAGATAAGTATATTATTATAAAGGATTATATTAACCCGAAAAGAATCTATTAGGAGACTAAGTATAATCCTAAGGCCTACGAGTACTCTTATTATTATTATAAGTTCTTATTAGGAAATAGTTTATATAAGTACCTTTAGAACTCTATTAAAGTAGGCTAGCTTATATATCGGAAGTAGGCTAAGGCAAAAGCCTTAAAGACCGCTAATTTAAAGGTAATTTATATTCCTAAGCTAGTAAAAGCTAGGATTAATATATAAGGAATTAATTCGTACTTATACCTCCGTATTAAGGTATAGGCTATACCTAATAAACCTAGCTTTAAAGTTTATCCTAATATAGGCTATAAGAATCCGCTTATTAATTATAAATTTATTTAGAATTTCGAGTATAAGATTAAGAAAAAAAAGCTTATACCGATTAGAGGAATCTTAGGAGAGCCTTTTATTTATACGATTTAGGCTACTTTCTCCTTCCTATCCCGTAGATTTAAGTTAGATAAATCGTTTATAGGATTCTCTAAGTTTACCGCTTTAGGATAAATTATCGATAACCTAAGTACTAGAGCCTTACTAGGTAATACCTTCTTTTAACCTTATTAAGGGAATATCGACTATAGGATTATAATAATTTATCTTAGTATTCTAGCCGACTTTAAAATCCTATTCTCTATAAATAAACCTCGGGTTAATATTATAAGGAAGGTATAGTATTAAGGGAAGGTAATAATCCTAGTAAGTAGTATAATTACGATCCTAGCTAAATAAAAGGAAATTCTATCTAGAAGGTCCTTTTCTTTCTATAGTATTTTACCTAGTATTCTATATACTATTATCGATTCGAAGACTCTATAGGTAATTACCGTTTATAATTAATCGGATAAACTACTTATTCTCGATTAGAAGGTTAGGTTAGGATACCTAAAAGAATAAAAAGACTCGGGCTTCCTTATTATTAAGTTAATTCTAGTAGGACTCGCTCTTTTTTATAATATATAATCGGGCTTTATACTCTTAATAGAGAATAGTAATATATTAGGAGTCGATATCGACCTAATACTTCTTAGTATTTAGAACGAAAGTATTATTAATAATAAGTCTACTAAATCCTTTATTATTAAGACTCCTTTAACGCTATACTCTAACCCTTTACTAATACTGCTTTCTAATACCGTTTTCGCCTATATATAAGGTTAAAAGCCTATAATCGCCCCTATAGAATTCGCGCCTATCGAGGAGGTCCCGACTAAAAAACTTATATATAACCTCTTACTTATATAAAAGCCTATAGACTTACTAGAGGTCCTTAGTAGCCTTAAGAGCTATATATATAATAAAAACCCCTTTATAATATAAGATTTTCTACGTATTATCGAATACTATTACTGCCTTTAGGAGGATATAGGAAACGCTTACCTTAAACCTAGAGAGGAACTCTTAGTACTACTCGCTCCGGATTAGTATAAGTAGAAGGTTATATAATAGCCTTATTTATAGGGTATTAAGGATTATAATCTAATCGATAAGATATACGATTATTTATACTATTAGGGCTAACTAGAGTAGGTTAAAGGGTTAACCCCCTTTACTTCCCTAGTCTTTATCGTTTAAAGAATAATTAATAGGTAGCTAAAAGGCCGTATTATTATAAACCTACGTAGTATTAATAAGGTTATTATCCTTAATTCTTATCCTCTACCTTTATAAGAGGATATTATTTTTACTATTTATAGGAGCCGTTTTATTACTATTATCGACGTATTATAGTTCTTTTATTAGTTCCGAGTCTATAAAGAATATTAGGAATACTTTATAATTACGAGTTATTAAGGCCTTAAAAAATTTACTATAATACCTATAGGCTTTTATAATAGCCTATTATTCGCCTAAAGGTATATAAACTATAAGTTATACTATTATTATTCGTTTTATTATACTTTTATCGACGATATTATAATATTCTCGTAGACTATAGAAGATTATTAGAAATACTTAGCTACCGCCTTTAGCCTTTTTAATAGTCTTAATATTATAATAAATCCGAAAAAGTCGTAGATTAGCTACCTTTCTATATAATTACTCGGTTATCGTATCGATAGACTTAGTATAAGCTCTTTAACCGAAAGGATTATAGTATTTACTTCGCTTTAATTCCCTATAACTCTATAAGATTTTAAGAATTATATTAGTATAACTAGTTTTTTAAAATTTATAATTCTATACTATAGCTAGGTTATCGCGCCCCTATAGGCCCGAAAGGTCGCTCTTTTACGCTATAGACGTAATATTAGTAAGGTAGTTATAGGAGAGCTATAGAAACGAAAGGCCTTTACTTATTCCGTATTATTTAAACCGACTCTATAGGAACTTAACGCCTTCTATACTATTTAAGCGGATATTACCTCCTATTATATACTATATTATATAGATCCTAAGTATTATTTATTTTATTAGCTTAATAGTTTTTTATAAAAAGGCTTTATTATTATATTCTATTATCTTCGTAATAATAAATAATAACTAGGAGATTATATTCCGGTTAAATCTATAAAGCCTATTTACTTTCTTTCTTATAAATTAATCTTAGCTAAATAATCCTATAAACCCTTTAAGCTCGAAGTCGGCTATTTCGTTTAGGTAGTTAAGAAGATACGGGTTATAGTATAGTCGAATACGCTCCCTTTAATCGTCCTAATAGATTATTCTACGATAAAATAAATCTACGAGAAATATACCCTTAATACTATTAGTACTAATCGAGCTAATCGCTATCTTATCGTTATTAGTATTTACTTCTCTTAGTATAATCTATAGATCTACTATTTACCTAGGGAAAAGAACTTTATCCCTAATACTTTAAGCCGGCTATCCGCGCCTAAGACTAATACTCTCCTTAAATATCGGGACCCCGAATACTAAATATTCGATTATATCTTTATTATTTCTAAGGCTATTATAAACCCTACTATTAAGGAGGCGTTTACTATAAGCTACTAATCGGATACCTACTTTTCTAAGATTATCGAAATACTATAAAATTATAAGGATATAATAGCTTTTTCTTATACCCCCTAAATCGCGAAGGCTAAAAGGTAGGGAATTCCCTTTTTCCTAAGGGATAGTCTCCTATATTATCGGACCTTAATAGGGTATAAGTATTTATATATCCTATACTATAAGGCTAATAATATTATTATAATAATATACGATTAGCGGAACTATTTTAGAAAAGTCTATATACTTAGGGACCTTAAAGTATATATAATCTAGGATATTACGAAATAGGTAAAAAAATATATTACTACTTATAAAGCCTATTATCTTAAATAAATAGACTAATAGCCTATTACTAGGATTTATATACCGATTAAAGCCCCCGGAGTTCTTATAAAAAGTATTATAATAGACTTTATTATTAACCTTCCTCCGACGGACTTCGTAGATTCTCCCTAGGCTATTAAAGGCTTTAATACGTTTAACTTCCTTTTACCGGTTATATACTTCTCTAGTAAGAGAATATTATTAATTCCCGGCTATTTAATATATAATACTATAAATTAGGGGTAAACGCTAAGTAAGTAGCTTCTTCTTTACGATTAGGGTATACTATTAGTTATTATTAATAACCGCGATTATAAGTTTAATTCGGATAAATAGTACGAGCTCTAGGAGGCTTTTAGAACTAAGATTATTATAATTATAGTATATTATTTATAAGCTAATAGTTTATCCGAGCGTTATAATTAGACTATTAAGACTATTATCCGCTTATTATACGTTAAGGAACCAACGATTAACTAGAAATTACTAGTTCCCGCCTTATAATAGAACCTAAATTCCGCTTATAATTTAGGGATTAAGATAATAGCTTACGCGTATTTATTTAAGCACCCGCTATATACGCTTACGGAGTCCGCCGATAATACCTTAGCTAATAATATCCTATACCTATAGGAGGCTATTCGCTAGTAAGTAGACTTCGTAATAAATCTCGCTATTATAAAAGCTAAGTAGTAGTATAATATAAAGTACTAACTAATTCTTCTAAAAGCCGGGTAAAAAGTATATTTTAAACTTTATAAAGGATATTATATACCCGGATAACCCTTTAAAAAATAATCGTATTAGCGTAAGGGCCCGTATATTATTAAGTAGATAGTTAATCCCTTAGCTATAGAATTTAACCTATTTATATATACCCGTATTTACCCGGTAATATTTATTAAATACCTCCGCCCTGCTTATAAGGGCTATTTCGAGAATAAGAAGCCTAGGGCTATAGAGGCTATATAGGATCTACTAGAGGCTATAGGCGAAAGAAATATATACTATAAGATTAACTATATCGTAAGCGTTAGGGATTAACGCTCCGGATAAAGAGAGCCTCGCTAGTAGTATTTAGTCTACTAGAAAGGTTAGGAAGCCGATAATAATTAGTAGGTTAATACTACCGCCGTTTCGTAGGGAGTAATTAACGCCTTTAAGGTATAGTAAGCCCCTACTATATACTAATCCCTCTATAATTAGCGAGTAAGATAATTAGTCTTTTCTCTCGTATTCTTCCTTTTCTCTATTTTTCCTTCTCGTTCGCTTTAGGTATCGGATATAAATTAGTAGAATAAGTATATAGGATTACTATAGGTAATAACCTTCGAGGTATAGTACTATAATATATATTCGTTAGAATATACGGAGGCTATAGGAGAATATATATACGAGCGTATAAAGGTATTAGGAAGGGAAGGATTATATAATATAGTCGCCCTTAGTTATAGGGCTTATAGCCGCCTATTAGGGCATGCTCTCCGTATACAGAGTACGGAGGAAGAATTATTACTCTTATATCCTCTTAATCTAGCTATTAAGTAGTCTATATAAATACGTACGTATAAGAGGGGAAAGCAAAGGTAATCCAAATTATATATAAGTAAAGATAAATACCCTCTCCTTATCGTACAAAAGAGGGGGACTATATACCTATTTACTATCCTATCCCTATCGACCCCTATCTCCTCTTCTAGAAGGAGACGCCCTTAGGCTAAGTCGTATAATATAATAAGATATCTAAACCCTTATTCCTAAATCGTACGAGGTATAATAGCCTAGTACTATTTACTTTATAATTTCTTAGGGTAGGGATACTATAGGATACTAATACTCGACTTTTTCTTTTTATAAAAAAGTATATATATAAAGAGAAGAATTAATTATCTAAGAGGGCTAAATCCTCTAAAAAAAACTTAACTATAGGTATAAGAAAAAACCTTCGTATAATACCAAACGAGTATAGGTAAAGTTAGGAAAAGTCGTTTTAAAGGAAAAAACGCTAAGTTAAAAATCTAAAAGAATTCCTACCGGCTAGAAAAGGAAAAAAGAAGCGCTAATCCGCTAATAAATCGTAGGGTAAAGACCGTATTTTATTAGTAAAGTCTCTTAGAGTCGAATACCTATAGAAAAAGAAAGAGGAAAAGACTAAAAAGGACCTTAAGGGTAAAAATACTAGGAAATCTTATAAAATTAGCCTTTATACTTAAACTATAAGGCTTCGCTCTATTATATATAAGCGCTTAGTAAGCCTAAAAGGGGTATAAAAACCTCTTTTCTCTTCTCCTTCCTTCTCTTTCCTTTCTCTTCCTTTCTTCTTTCCTTCTTAGTAAAGACGATAACGAAAACGATAATAATAATAATAAGAATAGTAAGGAAATACTATAACGAGTCGGCTAATATATAATAATAGAAAATAGGAATAGAATACTAGTCGTATAATATACCTATTAATCCGTATAACTCTATCGTTAATCGGCCTAGCTTTTACTAGGTTAAAATACCCTTAGGCTTAGAGGAGTATAAGCGTATAATACGCTAGATAACGATAAATATAAGAAAAAAAAATACTAGAAATATTATACGATAGCTAATAGAAAAAAAAGGCGGTAAAAGAAAGGCTATATAATATACTATCGTACGATATCTTTATCCGGCTAAATAATACCTAGGACTTAGCCCGGATTTTCGCTATTATCGTCCGACGGCCGAGTTATTTTCTAGCCGTATTAATAGCTAATCGCGGTAGCGTATTATCCGACCCGTACGATATTTACGCCTAGAACCCGTACCTATTCGATATATATTAGATAACGGGTAGCGGCGCCTATACTACCTATATATAGCGCTCCTATACGACTAGGTATAGCTTCGTACGACGCGCTAGGAGCGGAGGAACGACGGCGTCGGTACTAACTATCGTTACTACTCCGGCGGCGGCGAGTATATCGGCTAATAGTCTAGCCCGGGTAAGGTTAGTAGTAGCGGCGCCCGCGCCGCGTAATCCTTATAAGTACGAGGATGTTCGCGGACGTAAGCTTCTGCCTAGGGCTTACCGATAGTTAATATCTTAGTAGCCCTAGTATCCTATAGTTCGCCTTAGTATATCGTCTAATACGAATCGTATAATAGGAATTACTTAGCGGGTTTATCTAATACCTCCGGACGATAGATATTATCCCCTATAAGTCGGTATATATAAGTAATAGTAATAAGGAATATAATAGTATTATTATTCGTTAAGTTATTATCGTCTATATTATTCGATTCCTAATCCTTATCTAATTATACGGATATAATATTATTATTAACGCCTTCGTACGATTAGATAAAAGTATTAAATTCGTTATTTATAAGAGGTTCTTAGCCGATTTCTTTGTATATTATAAGGAATTATTTTCTAGTTTATTTTATATTATCCGAACTATAATTTATTAACTAATAACCTTATTTCTTATAAACGAAGTATTATTTATTCGTATAAGGCGTAAACTAGTATAATAGCTAAAAGTAAGGATATTATTAAGAAAATCCTTAGTATTAAGAAGATCCCTAGTAGGCTAGTTATCCGCGATTCGTATAAAACCTATTATTATTAATATATTAGTAGTCTATATAGAATTAATTAATACCTTAATCTATAATAATTATAAGTAAGGATTAAAGTCGGTCGATAAATAATTCGTATAATAAGTCTTAAAATCTTATAGCTAATTCGAATTCTAGTATACTATAATAAGCTTATATAATAATAATAAGGAGTTATTTTTTACCTTCGTATTCTAGTCTAAAAGCCTATTATACGAGTTATAATTTATCGAGGAGTATATTAAGGGTTTCTATTATTATTCTCTCTAGCTTTTCTTATTATACGATATTAAAGGAGAGAATTATCTAATTAGTCTAGTATAAAGAGTAATTTATACGAGTATTAAAGTAGTTATTAAGGAGAGTATAGATTTCGTCCTAATATTTATCTATACTTATAAAATAAAGGTAATAATCTTATACCTTATCTAAGAGAATATTAGGAAAAATAGTATAAAATTAATCTTTTATAATACTAATTTAAGAATAATAATTAATAAAAATCTATACCTTATTAGTAAGTATATTATATAGCTTATTAGTATAATTTTAATCCTTCTACTAGCCTTTTAGAAAGGTAATTATTTTATCGGGGGTAATAGGGCTATTAAAGACTTAGCGTATTAGTAGGAGAGAGTATACTTATATAATACTAGAAGATAATCTAGTAACCGTCTAGGGTTCGATAGGTAAAACTATAGGTAGTATAAGGGCTATAGTTAACTCGTATTCGTAACGTTTAATATAAGTCGGAGTTATACGAGTCGGATAATCTAGTTAAGGAGGGGTCGAATAAATTAAGAGAGGCTAATATAGTAGAAGGCTTAACTCGGGTTCTAGCGTATATAACTTAATATCTAGTATTTAAGTTATATAACGTAGTTAACTTAGTCCGGCTAAGTTAGGTAATTAGTACTATATTAAGGATTAGTATACTAAGTTAAAGTTCGGGTTAAGGGTTAGTTTATAAGTTAATCTAGGGGTAGAAAAGGTATTATCTAATACTAGCGTTTTTAGGAATCGTATAAAACGTTATACTATAGTCCTATTACCTATAACTAGGACGTTTTATACGATAATAATTTAAGTTAATTCCTTAAGGAAGGTTTTATAAACCTAAGTTATCTAATAATAGGTTTATCCTTATAATTCTAACTAAACGTATCGTATAAGGTTATAATCGTAAAAGTCGAAGTAAACGATATCGTATATAAGTTATATAATAAATATTATTAATTTGGTTTTTCCTAGGGTTAATTCGAGGTTTAGCTATAAGTCCTAGAATACTAGTAATATAGCCTAGGTCTAAACTCGAGAAGAAATCTTATTATTTTCTCTTATTTTATTATATAATGCTAGGGTCGTACTACTTAGTATTAGTACGGGTAATCCGGTAATAGTCTTAGGTATTATAAAAGCTATATTATTATTATATTATCTAGAATACTATTAGAGAGTCGGTAAAGTTTCGTACAATTCGTTTAATCTTTCGTTTTTCGGTAATAGTACTAGGTAAAAATAGCTTTTCGGTAAGGACTAGTATTAGAAAAATAGTAAAAGCACGGGTATTATACGACGTTAAGTATAAGGGCTTTTCGGTATTAGACGAAATCCGTCTTATTACTCTAGCTAATCTATAATTAACTAATAAAAACAAGTATAACTATTAATTAGTATTAAATAGTCTATATAAATACGTATATATAAGAGGGGAAAGTAAAGGTAATCTAAATTATATATAAGTAAAGATAAATACCCTCTCCTCGTCGTACAAAAGAGGGGGACTATATACCTATCTATTATCCTATCCCTATCGACCCCTATCTCCTCTTCTAGAAGGAGACGCCCTTAGGCTAAGTCGTATAATATAATAAGATATCCGGACCCTTGTTCCTAAATCGTACGAGGTACAATAGCCTGGTACTATCTACTCTATAACTTCTTAGGGTAGGAATACTATAGGATACTAATACTAGCCCTAAGTATACTACTTTCCTAATCTAGAAATTAAGTAAGTTATACTAATAATATTAGCCTCCTATATACTCTAAACTATTAGAATACTAGGGTATTAATAAGTCTATAATTAATAATTAGTCTATTTATCGTAGGTTTTACTCGCTTAATCTATTACTCTAACTAGATTACCCTAAACTTTAGCCTTTTAGGCTAATCTAGCCGACTAAATATCTCTTTTAGGTTCATATAGCCGTACTAGCAGTCTATAGTCTCCTTTAGTCTATAATCTTCGTCTAAAATCCAATAGTTAGGTAGCGTCGGATAGTAGTATTACTAATCCTAGTCTTATTACTATTAAAAGTCGTTTAGGGAGCTTATTATCTTTTCGGGGATTTATTCGTTAGTCTATATCTTATAATAATAGCTAATTCTATTCTTTATAGCTAATCTCTTCTTCTTCTAATAATAAGTCTCCCTCCCTCTATAACCTCCCTCTAGAGCTCTACCTCCTAATAGTATATACTAAATTTTATATAGAAGGCTATTAAATACTCGGAGCTAGGGTTAAGGCGGAGTCGGTAGAAAGCCTAAATAATATCGATCTTAGAAAAGTATTAGGTAGAGTAGTAACTAAAGGTAATATCTTCTAAAGAAGGTATAGGTAAGACTTAGCCTTTAAAATAGTTATTTATTTAATAATAATTAATATAAAAACGGTAGGCTATCGAATAAGGCTTCGGCGTAAAAAGAATAGGGGTAGTATAAGGGCTAGTATTAGGCTTAATAAATCTAATCTTTTTTAGGTAATTAATAGTTTCTTTTTTTAATAGTAGGTATTTAACTAGTATTCTATACGCGGGAGGGCTAGCCGGATTAAAAGGCTTATCGAGTTTAAGTTTAATATTATAACCTAGCTAATAGTCTACTAGGGTATATACTTCTTTCTTACTAAAGAATCCTTCGAGGTATAAGAGGGCTAGAGGAATTATACTATATACTAAGGCGATATACTCTAGATCTTCTCCTACTAGGAAAAGGATTTTCTAGCCCCTATAGGTAATATTCTCTAGGCTTAAGTAGGCGATTCTTATAATAATAGGGTTAGGGCTATTATTATTATTTTCGAGAAGGATTAGAGTAGTTAGTATTAATAATTCTAATTCCTCTTAATATTTTTTATAAGGGTTAGCTTAAAGAATTACGTTTAATTTAGCCTAAAGGAGCGAGTCTTTAAGTATAGTAGTATTAGGGTAAGGGTTAGTTATATTATTAGGTTAGGGTATAAAGGTTTTTTTCTTTAAGGGACTCGTTAAAAAGGTAATATTAAGGTTTATCTAGGAATATTATAAAATCTAATATTAGTATTTATCCTCTTTTAAAAGCTTATTCTAGTATTTTATATTAGCTTATATAACCGGGTTAACCTATTAGCTTCCTAGGGGTAGGCCCTATAAAATAATAAACGGGGAGTATTTAATAAGGGCTAATAGGTTATTAGGCTATATAAGCTTATAGGCGAAATAGTTAAGGAGGAGGTATTTCTTAGCTATTTAGTAAAGTCCGATAAAAATATCCTAACTATAGTCGGTAACCTAGAACATCTCCTAAGAAAATAGATAGCTATTAATTATAAGAATTATTATAAGGTATTAACGTATAATACTAGCTTTATAGCTTTAGAAGTTAATAAGAGGGATTAGGTAAATAAAAACGAGTTTAGTACTAAGGCTTTTTATAGTCTTCTTAGTAAATCGGTAAAATACGAGGAGGCGGGTATTTACTCTAGTATTATAAAGAGTAAAAGCTTAAAGACTAATACTATTAATCTAAATTATACTATTAATAGTAAAGGATTTCCCTAAACCTTCCTTTTTAGATAATACCTTTAAGATTATTATAAAGACTTTTAATAGCCTTAGTCTTTTCCCGACTCCTTATTATCGGAGTCCTCTTTCTTACTTATAGGCGGTATACCTAATCGCTAAAAGCCTATAAATTTTAGTTAGTCTAGGTAGTCTTTAGCCTAATAACCTTTCCTACTATATATAAAATAAGTACTATTATCCTAGTAAATTTTCTTTTTAGCCTTAAAGAGGGCCTAGCCCTTCCTTTTCGAATTAATAGAATACCTCTTTTTTTATTAGCGGCTAAGGAATTATTATAAGGCGTATAAGCGGTAAGTTAGGGGTCTTAAGTATTTAGCTAATAGTAAAAAATAGTATTCTTAATAGCCTTATAATATTCCTTATAGGGGATATAATTATCCTTTAATAGCCGAAGAAGACTAGGGTTAAGGTTATTAAAAAGGCGTTTTTTAAGGGTATATTTTAGCTAATCCTCGGGTACCCGAGTTTTTATAACTAAGTTATTAAACTCTATAATAAACTACGAAATATCCTATTTATTAGTAAGAGAAAAGTATAGTTTTTAAAAATAATTAATAGATTCCTCGAACTTATTTAGGTTATTATTATTATTATTATTTGAATTTACTCTAGGGACCTAAGAGGTATTTAGGAAGCTATCGTTTAGGTAAAGAGGAAAAACCAGAGGACCCGGAGTAAAACCCCTCTTTTCTAGAGTATAGTCGGCTAGGACTTAGCTAGGAATCGGTCGTATAAGGACTAGTTATAATTATAGCGTAAGAGTAGTTAGGTTATAGTATTAATTACGTATAATCGTCTTTATATATATAGCGAAGGAATCGGGAGAATATCGGCTAGAATCTCGTACCTTATCTTAGTATTTTCGTATACCTTTATAAACGCCTTAGGCCTAAAACCCCCGGGGTAGCCTATCGTAAAAGGGGCTTACCTACCCTCCCCGTACGTTAGCCGACTAATTATAACTTAATTCCGTATCGTATACCTATCGTATTATACTCGTACCGGTATTAAATTAATAACTCGCTAAACTCGTATCGAACTATCCCCCGAAGTTAACCCGAATTCCTCTAGAAAACGTAGGCACGAATAAGGGTACCTAATCCTTATTATACCGGCTAGACCCCCGTAGCGCCCCTTACCAACCTATACTATTTATAAGCGCTATAGGGATAGCGCTAGTCGCGGGAAGAGTAAAAACTCAGCCCGCTATACCCTCCGCCGGATTCGAACCGACGATACCGCTTAAACGGGGTACTATAACTCCCAGGTGCTTGACTACTATACTAGGAGGGCTATTTAGGTTATTAAAAGCGGACTTTAAACTCTAAATTATCTTAGCTAAGTAGGAATATAAATAATCCTCGGATTTATAATAGGTTTCTAGGGTTTTCTACGCTCTCCTATTAAGGCTCTAAAATAAAAATAATATATAATTCTATTTATTATAAAAAGTCGTTTAATTAGTATATATTTTATTTTTAAGTTTAATTAAAAAAGCGTTAAACTTTCCCTTTTTACTAGTAAAAGTACTAATATCCTTATAATAGGATTTAGTATTATCCGAGTATATAGGGTTAGGGTTACCTATAATTAAGAAGTCTTTTTATATAGCCTTATTAATAATTATAAAATTAGCGGAAGGCCCTTTAAAAACTATAAAGACTACCTATTAGGAAATATTAGGGCTAAGGTTATTAGTATAGTATTATTAGGTAAACTCCGCTCTTATAACTATTATTTCTACGAGTAATACTTAAATATTAAGCTAATTCGAGGAGGAGGAAGCTATCTCGGATAGGTTCTCCTTAGGGTCTTCTATCGAGGGTAGGGGTATTTAGGCTAGGTTTAATCGCTCCGGTCCTTTTAAGGCGGGCGAGGGCTCTTAGTCTAATTCTTTTACCGAGGATTCCTACTAGGGAGTCTTTAAAGTAAGTCTAGTAAAGCGATAGACTTCTCTATTAATTATAGGGGTTTAATTCTTAGTCTTATATAGTATTTTCTATTTCTATAAAACGTAAAAAGGAATACGTATTTATTAAATACTTATTAACGAGGAAAATAAGCTTAGAATAGTATAATAGCTAAATAATAAGTAAATATATTAAGGTACTCTATATAAAGATTTTAAGCTAAAGAAGAAAAGAAGGAAAAGAGGAAATAGAAGAGGGAATCCCGCTATCTTTATACGTAGGTAATAAGGTCTAGATTATATAATAAGGACTTAGTATAGGTTTCTCCAAGGTCCGTGTATAGGGTTAGTAGCTACTAAGGTAGTTAGCGTATAATATTAGCTAACCTTCTCTTAGGTATTTATAATTATTTTAATTATAATCTTCTTTACCGGGTAGCCTCGGATCCTATTCCTAGTTAAATAATTACTAATATATAGCTACTTATTATCCGTATTAATAGGGAGGATAAGTAGGAGATTAATAAGATTTTATCTATATAATAAGTTAAGGTTAAACGGGGTTATTACTAGGAAGTACTCGTTTATTAGATTAATTACCTCGACCCGACTTAGGAACCTCTAACTACCTTTAATAGGATAAATATACTTAAAAGGTTTAAAGTACTTTATAGCCCGGCTACTTATAATAATAGTATACCCCTTAAATCTATATTAGCTTATAAGACTCTTATTGAGTAGAAGGTAGTACCTACTATCTTAGAAATAATAATTATAACTATAAGTATTTTTAAAAGCCTATTATAAGGTTTAGACTATTCTATTACTATAAGCGCCTAGCCTTAACTAGTAGAATAACCGAGTAAAAACGATAATAGGCGACTAAAGTTATATAGTTAATATAACTATAACTACTACCCGCCTTAACTCTAAGACTATTACGTCCTAGTAAACCCCTAGGTATCGCCTAGGCTAGTACTAAGGCGGGCTAATAGTCCCTTTATACGTTTTTTAGCCTTGCCGATTAACTTAGGTTTACGAATTCGAATAGCGAATAGGAAGATAAATAATTAATACCAAGTCCTAAGTACCTCCTAAAAATAAGTATTTTTACCTATTATATATAGATTCCCTTAGGTTATTAGGTTCGGATTAATTCCGCGTTCTTATTAGGATCCTAAACTCTTAAGTAATACGTACTAGGTATAAACGAGGTTTAGCCTAAAGTAGTAGTAATACTTAGAGGGTAGGTTTTACCCTAAAACCTTTGGTTTTTCCTATTCTTGTTAAATAGTCTAAGATATACTAAATATTATTATATAGTCCCTAGTATATAATCTAATAATAATAAGGTTTAAATAACTATACTTATAAGTATATCTTTTTCTTTTTATCTAATTCTTATAATAAGTAATAGCGTGGGTTTATACCCTTTTAATCGGTATTATTAATAGTATTATATTAGGAAGGCGCTTCTACTTACCCCCCTTAGCCGACGTTTTCGGCGTTTTTAATACCTTTAGCTTTATTATTATTACTTTCTTCTCTACCCCTCCCGCCCCCCTTCCCTTTACTATTACTACCTATACTTTTAGTACTATTAACCGCTTTAATATACCCGCTCTAGTTATTATACCTCCCCCTCCCCCTTCCTTTCCCCCTTCCTTTCCTATAATTATCCTTATTATTACCCTATACCCCTATTAATTTTACTATTTCTATTTTACTCTTAGTAGTACTTATTTTATTATAAGTAGCCTTCCGCCTAGGTATTAATCGTTATTACTTAGTATTACTAGGTTTTTTCCTAGCGCTATTATAGCCTTTAAAACCGCTTTTACCTTATTTATTTCGCCCCTATCCTTATATATAACCTCCGTTTACTAAATATAATAAACGTAGGCTTAAAAAGGGGTAGTAAGATAATAAGAATAATATATATAAGTATAGTTTATGAAATTATACTTAGCCCTTTATAGTATTAGATTAATCTAATCAAAGTATTATTAGTATAAGGAAATATAATAAATATATAGTATAGCCTAATCCGCCCTACTTAGGGTAATCTCCGCCTTTTTTATTAGCGTTTTTACGTCGAATACTAATAAACTATATAACCTTAGGGTCGTAATTAACGTATAGATCTATCGATACGAACCCTACGAAGACTCGGTATAACCTTATAAATACTATAACTATTATTAGTATAGATATATAATAAAATGGTATACTTTTAATAAGTTATATAATAAGTATAGAAAAATAGAATATTAGAATAAGAGTAATTATAAAGCCGGAAAAGATAATAACTTATATACCTATATTTCTTATAATAGTAATTACCTAGTATAGGTATAGACTTATCTAGTAGCGATTTAATAGTAGGATAAAGCGAAGGCTAACTATAAGAAATAATTAATAAGATTTATAAAATTAAGATTATAAATAGTACTCCTCCTAATAGATAATACGCTTATATTTAGCTAGGATACTATACGGTAGTTAGTAGAGACTCCTATACCTATAGTAAAAAGGAAGAAAGGTTAACTACTAGGGATAGAGTTTATAGCGAAGCTAGTATAGAAAACGCTTATTAGGGGTAATACCCCGGAGGCTATAAGGCGCTTTATTAAGCGTAAACGGAGTATATCCCTACCTAATTCTAATATACTTTAATATATAAGGAATTAAATAGCTATTAAAAACTAAAAGACTCTAACCTAGGCTAAATAGATTAATAATATACTATAAGACCCTTTAACCCTAGTACTAAGCTAGATATAAACGAGATTTACTATACTTTAATAATAGAATATAAATACTAATAAGGCTATAATACCCGCTAATACCTTATATAATTAAAGGTCCTTTACTAGAATCTTAATAAAAGATAAGAACTAGTATATTTAGTATTATATAATAAGGTAGGTTATAATATAATAATAGTATAGGAGTTTTCTAGAATAAGTAAGGACCCTTTAATAATTAGTATAATACTATATTAGGTTATTTACTATAATAGGCGAATTATAATATATATTTATAAGTAATATATAATTAAAATATAATAACTAATAGGAGGAGATAATTAAGCGGGGGTTAAGTTTAATAATAGGTTATAAATCGTCTTATTTTACTCGCCTTTAGGCGAAGTTCGACGAGGATTATTATAAGTTCTACCTAGGCTTAATTAAGTATAATAGCGTATTATTATTAGAGACTTTAACCTTTATTATCTACTATAGGATATATATAAGAGAATAAATAATAATACCGAATAAGCCTTATAATAATTTTAATAATTATAATTATACTTATTTATACTTATTAAGGAATATACGAGATTCTTCTATAATTAAAGGGATAGTATTATTAATCTCGTATAGGCTATTAGCGATATTAACGCTTAGTATTCTAGACTTAATATAAAACTTATAAGATTTAATTATATACTATAGACTATAATCTATTATAATAAAAATAGGGTAATAAATATAAAGCCTCGATTATAATAAAAGTAGGCGGATTTATTAGTAGTTTACTATAAATTCCGAGTATATATTATACGAATTATAATACTATTTATAGATTTAGTATAAATTAAGACTACCCTTTAAAAGCTATATAAAGAGTTATAAAAGGTTATTCTAAAACCTATCCCCTATATTATACTATAGTATAATAAGGGAATATAATAGTTTACTCTAGGAGTTATAATAATTATAAAGAATACTAAGAGAGTAAGGTAAAAGTATAGGTTATTATATATAGATTATAATTAGGAATACCTATAAGAGATTATTAAGGAGTAAAGGAATACTATACGGAGGGTAAAAAGGGCCTACTAGAGGGACTTCCTTAAATTAACGGGTACGAAGAATAGTAATTATACCCTCTAGAGAGTAGAGAGATAAATAAGGCTTTAGAGTAGGCTTTTATAAGAAGCTATTTATATCCCTCCTATTTAAAATACATAGGGATAATAATAACCCGACTTTAAAAGGAAGGTATACGTACCTATTAATAGATTCTTTCCGGGGGTAAGGTATACGATAAATAGCTAGGTAGAAGTTTAATAAAAATAATTTAAGGTATTTTATAGGATAATAATTAAGGATATTTATACTATAATATATTATATACCGCTTAAAAAGTAACTAGTTATAATAATATATTAGCTAGGTTCTTTAAAATATATAATAAAGTTTTATTTTATAACTTAGTAGAAATTTTCTAGGCTTATACTATATATTAATACTTCCTAAAGCGATTTAAAATAACTATAATTATAGTCTTATAGAAGGCTAGGAAGAAGCTAGAAGACTATAAGAAGGCTAGAGGTTAAAGACTAATATTATTATTCTACTATATAGATAAGTTATTAGAGAGGATTATAGGCTAATAGATTATTAAAGTAGCGGAGGTATAAGGGCTTCTCCCGGAGGGATAAATAGGTAATAGGAAAAACCGCTTAATAGATTTAGCGATTATAATAGTTTTAGAGCTTATTTAGGCTATTTAGGCCTAAATAGGGGTTATTTCCTTTCTTTAGCTTAATATTAAGGGGGCCTTAAATATTATATAGTATAAAAAGCTTTTAATAAAAATAAGGCGCTTTAATTACCCGAGTTAACTCCTTAATTTCTTATATAACTACCTTTATAGTAGATTAGCCTAATTATAATTTAATAAACGTACTTTAGATAAGTTTAATATTTAAACCAGGGTATTTATTTTATTTAAATCTACTCTAGGGGCCTTAAAGGGCTTCTAGAACCTTACTATTATACTAAGTAAGAAAAATCCCTAAAAGGGGTAAAACCCCCTAATAGTAGAGTAAAAGTAGGGCCCTAGGCCCCCGAGTAGGGGGCTATAGGGCAAGGGTAAACGAATATATAGTAGGATAAGCCGTTTACTTAGGTAGTCTCGTAGATTATATAAGAAAGAGAAGGAGAGAGAGGGGAGGGGGGGGGGGGGGGGGGGGGGGGGGGAGAGGGGAAGGAGGGGGGGGGGGAAGAAAGAGGGAGAGAGAGAGAGAAGAGACACAACGAAACAACAACAC
>PDHP01000010.1:244276-277207 GCA_003339455.1 Ophiocordyceps camponoti-leonardi (nom. inval.) | reverse complement strand
TGTGTGGGGGGGTGTGGATTGGAATGTAAGGGGGGGGGGGGGGGGGGGGGGGGGGGGGGGGGGGGGGGGGGGTAGAAGAGAAAGGGAGAAAGAAAGAGAGAGAGAGAAGGGAAGGAGTAGAGAAAAGAAAACCTAACCTAGTATATTAACGTAAAGGCGGTAAGGTATAGTAGAAAAGGGGGTATAAAAACCTTAATTATTCCTCCCTCCTCCCTCTTTTCCTTTTTCCTTTATTAATATTACCTTAGTAAATACTTTTTACCCTTTCCTATATAAGAGAGAAAAAGTAATTATAAGGGTAGTAGGAAGGGGAGTAGTAAAAGAGTACGTAATTAATAAGTACCCTATAATTAACTTAGCCTTTACCCCTATTATACGCGCTTAGCTAATAAAATTTAATAAATTATATAATATCCCCTATAGCCTATATATCCTATAGCTAATTAAGAGGGGTTTTTTTTATTAGGATTAAAAGAGTAAGTAAATAATAGTAAAAAGAGGGGTAAATAGAGTCTAAGTAAAGAGTAAGCGGCTATAGTTAATAAGGGGTAAGTACCTAATTATCTACCTATTACTATTATACTATAGTATATAGGTATTATACCTAGGTAAGAGTCGACTAAAGGAGTAAGCGGGGGGTAAAAAAGGTATTAATAAGTAATAGTTAATATTACCTATATTAGCCTAAAAGGCGGTAGAATTAATAGCTTTTATTAAGTAGGGTAAATTCCCGAATATAATAAAGGTAAGTAGTATAAGTATAGTCTAAGTAGAGGGAGTTAATAGAGTAATAGTTTTAGAAGCTCTCTAGGGAGCTATAATAGATCGTAAAGGAGGAGTAGGATAAGGCTATATAACCTTAGTTATTATTTATATAGGCGCTTATTAACCCGCTTAAGCCTATAGTTTTTACCTTATTAATAGTAGTAATAATAATAATAACGATAAAGAGTATACCTATAGGGCTAGTATAGAATAGTAGATTTATAAGGCTAATCCTTATACCGAATATAGGCTATTTAAACTAGCTAAATTACCTATAGCCCTAGGAGGCGCTTAACCTATTACCGTATATTACCCTTACCTAAGATAATAGAGTTATTAATTAATAGATTCTTAGCCTTATAAAGTATATAGTATATTCGCTTAATTAGATCGATAAATAGCTAGAGAAATAGGTAAAGGCGGATAAAGAGTAGTCGAAGAGTAATCGGTAGGCGGTAGAATAGATTAAAACCCGCTTTTAATAGATCGAAAAGGGGGTAAACTAAGTAATACTCTAGATAATAGGTAGTAATATACTCTTAGCGTATATACTTAGCGATAATAAGACTTCCGACTAGGAGCTTAATATTAATAAATACACGCTATATCGCCCCCCGTTTAAAGATAAGCTAGAGTTTATACGTTAAGTAATTAAAAGGCTATACGAGAATATAAAAAAAAACCTCGGTATTCTTAGGAATACTATAGAGTATAAGGAGTAGGCTAAGAGGTAAAGGGATACTAAGAAGCCTATAGAAAAATAATAGGAAGAAGGTAAAAAAAAAGGGGGAGGGGATAAGGGAAAGGGATATAGTATAGGGGAGTTAGAGTAAAAGGTAATAGTAAAAAAGGGTAGGATAAAGAGTAAAGTAATAGTAATAAAGGGGGGTAATAGAACTCTACCTATAGTACCCTCGGAGGAAGGATAGGAAGAAGAAAAAAAGCTAACAAAAAAGTAAAAAACGGTGGGTAAGAAAACGGGAATAAAGGCGCTAAAAAGGGGGTATAAATACCCCTCGAAAAAAGGCTAATACGGAGGATTATATAGCGGTTAAAATAATAATTAAAAAGTAAAAGGGGTTAAATAATAAAAAAGGAATAAGCGGTAATAGAAAAGGTAATAATAAATTAAGATAATACTAGAGTTTATTATACTTATAAGTCTAAAATAAAGTTAAATTAGTATAATTAATATAAAAAAAAGAATTACCTAACGAGGAGGCTAGTATAAGACTTATACTAGAGTACCTAGATAAGGTCCGCCTAGTCCCTTAAGGGGGTAATCGGAGTATAAGGAAGAAAAGGGTAGTATAAGGTAATAAAATAATAATAAAGGAAGATATATTCGGCTATTTTATCCTTACCTAAGCTATAAGGGTAAAAAGGTAATAGTATAAAGGGGATACGGTAAGTAAAAAAAAACCTATTAAGTCTAATCCTATTAGTATAAAGCTAGGTAAAAAGGCTATTAAAGAACTTCGGAAAAAAGGTATACTTTATAAGGAGGATACTTAGACGAAAATAAGGGAGCGTATTAATAATATAGCTATAGGACTACTTATACTATTTAAGGTATTATTCCTTAGCCTTTTAGCGAGTATACTATTTATTTTAAAAGCGGAGGTCTAATAATCGGTAGGATTATAAACTAGTAGTTTTAAAACCTACTTAGGAGGTAAAGGCTTATTATATATCCTTAAGGGTAATATAAGGGGCGGCTAAAGGGCGGTTATAGTAAAGGCGGAGTTAATAAATAACCTAATTAATAACCAAGCGGACTATAACGATAAAACCGTAGGATTCGAGGAGTTAATAGGTATAGGCGGAATAATAGGTTAAGTAAATATTAAAAAAGGGGATATATACTTCGATTTTTATATAATAGCCGGGTATAGCCTAATAAGCCCTAGTAATAGTATAAAGGTAATAGGCTTAGACCTTTATAAGCTTCTTAATCGTAGGATTAGAGGGTTTACCCTTAGCTAGAGTAGGGGGGATAAAGTAAAGGGAACCGTAGGTAATAATAGCGTGGATAACCTTAGTATATACCTTCCTAGTATAGGGGAGGGTAAAGCCCTAGGTAGAAATAATAAGGCTAGTAAGTACGAGCTATTATTTCTATAGCTTTTACTAAAGGCGCTAGAGGTAGGCTTTTTACTAGAGCTTTTAGTAAATCTAAATACTAAGTATATAGGCTTCCTAGGTAAGGGCGATCGATACTCTATCGAAAACTAATAGAAAGGTATCCGCCTAATAAGCTTTAGTAAAGTAGAGGAGTTCGCTTTTTAAGGGTTAAAAGAATATCTTATACTTTTTAGCCTAGTCCTAATAAATAGCCTAGGCTTAAATAAGCTAAGCTTAGACCTAAACTAGGGTTTAGCTAGTATTAATAATATTCGTATTATTAGTAAAACCTATAAGGATAACCCTAATAACCTTCTCTAAATAGTAGTAAAAAGAGGAGATATATAGGATAAAGAGTATAAGTAATAAAGGGGACCCTTAGGGTACCCCTTTTAGGATAAAAACGGGGTTTAAAAGGATACTATTAATATATAAGTAGGACGATTAGTCTATAAGGTAGGAGTAAAGGAGGGCTAAGATCTAAGGAGGGAATCTAAGGTAATTAAAAGTCTAAATAAGCTTATAGTACGAAACGTAGTTAAAGGCTCCTATTATATCGAGTATTAATAGGGAAACTAAGCCTTAAAGGCTTTATATTATCCGAATAGTTTTAGTAAGAAGAAAAAGGGTACTATTTATAGACTTACTAGGGTAATTACCTATTTACCTAAAAGGTAGAATACCCTAAAGCTCTATAACTATAAAAATATACTGTTGGTTGGGCTTCGTGAATGTGCGTACGGAAGTAATAGATAATCACTGAGAAAGGGTCCTTTACCACTAGTTCTAATGTTCATCTATAATAATCTATAAAAGGATTCTTCGTAGTCTAAATACAAGAACGCCCCCTTTTCCCTTCCTCGTGTATCCCCCTTTCCTGACTCGATGTTGGATCGAGCTAAACTCGGAATCCATCCGGTATTAAGTTGAATTCGACCTGAAGTCGATCGGATATCATTCCGACCTCCTGTCGTCATGCTATCCCGTTCCTCCCTTCATCTCCTCTATCTCATGCTTATGCCTGCGTCCTGCGTAATGTATCCCCTATTCCTCCTAGTGCTGCCCCTGACTGACTCCTACGTTGTCCCTGTTGTGGCTTGCGACGAGTGTGGCTGTGGTCTGGCTGTGGCGTAGTCTGCGATCACGACGACATTGTCTCAACATATACTTTATAAGGATTATCTTAAGAACCTTATTAATAGTATTAAGGAGGGAGATTAGTTAGTAGCCGCCTAAAGTCTAGTAAACCTTAAGTAACTTACCCTATTTACGTAGGATAATAATATTAAAAACCTTAAAAACGGCGGGAAAGTAAGCCTAGAAAATATAACCCTAAAGTAGCCTAGTAAGTACTATAATAAAGGGGGGGCTATAGCCCTTAAGGAAGCTAACTAGGATCCTATCGAGTCCTATAGACTTTTATAACGAAATACTATAAAGTACTTTATATATATCGGAATCTATAATAATTAAAGAAATATCGAAAAAAGGGAATAGATTATTAAGGTCGAAAAGTAAGGGTATAATCGGAGGATAGGGAAAGAACTTATTATTTAGAAGTTAAACCTTCCTAGCGAAATCGGATATTATAGGATTATTAGGAAAGGAGGCTAATAAAAGTATATAGGTAAGCTTAGGGGGGGCTTAACTATATAAATAGGCTTAATAGGTTATAGACTATATAATATAGGGGTTTAAAAAGGCTAATACGAGGAAGCCCCTTTATATATCCTTTTTAGCTATACGGATAGACTTTTTAAGGGTTAATATTATATCCTAATAATCCTTTTAGTAGGAGTTTATTAGGTTTACTCGTTAGTATTATTAGTTCTTCTTTATAAACCTAATCGTATTTATTACCTTAGAAGTCTACTAGGGGATTAATTAGGGTCCGAAGGTTTAAGGGTAGTAGGGGATAATAATAGCCGCTATAGCCTTTAATTCTCTATAAAACTAGGCGATAAAAGAGTCGATTTCCTTAGATAAAAAGGAATAAATATAAAAAGGGAGAAGGCGGTTCTTAGCCTTTATAAAAAGAATATCTAAGTAAAAGGATTTCTATTAATAGGAGGGCTTAGACTCTAATAGGAGAGCTATATAAAAGGAGATAGCCTAGGGAATATAATCGGAGTTATAAAAAGTTAAGTTAGGGCTAAGGAAAGTAAGAAGGCTAAAAGGGGTAGCCTAGAAAAGGTTAATTATACTAGTCTAATAGTTATAAACCTCCTAAATAACCTTATAAAAAGGAGTTAGGAGCTTAAAACTAAGGGAGGCTATAGTATTAAAAAGGGTTAAAATATAGGGTAAAGTATAGCTATAAAGGTCCTATAATAGGTAATAGGAGTTAAAATCCCTAAGGATAATAGCTAAAGAGTAAGTAGGGAATAACTAAGGTAGGAGAAGGATAAGTCTAGTAAAAATACTAAAAGGTAGGGAGTATAAAGAAAGAATATAGGGATTATTATAAAAAAAAACCCTAATAATATCCTCCGAGAAAACTAGGTCCTAGGATTTAATATTATATTATTTATAAATATAAATAAATATATAACTAGAGCCTTAGATAAGGTAATAAGGGGTAAGGCTAAAGAATAATAGGTAATTATATAAGTTAAGCTAAAACTCCTAAAGAATAATAATATTATAATTAATAACGAAGGAAAGGATAAGATAAATAAGGTAGTTTATACGCTAAATATTCTAGGTAAGGGTTATAATTTTTATAATAGTTATATTAAAAGTATAAAGAATAACGATTATATAAAAAGGGTAAGCTAAATATAGGATAAAATAGAGGATAATCCTCCCCTATTACCCTATTTACCCCTTTCCCCCTTAATACCCCTCGTACTCCTATAGGGGGTAATCGCTCCCTAAAAGGAGGATAAGCCTTATAAGGCTAAAGCCCTACGGAAAGTAAGACTACCCCGGGTTATTAAAATACCTTACGTTAAAAGTCTACCTTAGAGTATAGGGCTAGGGGTTAAATCTTAAGAAAAAGTAAGAATAATAGGGTTAAAAGGTTAAAAGCTAGTAAGATTAAGGTTTAGAGTACGGTCGAGGTCCTTAGGGGAGCCTTAGTAGGGTTATTTATATAGAGAAACCTATATAAAGCCTTTAGCGTTAATATAGGGGGATAAGTAGTAAGTAGGTAACTAGACTATAGGCGGCTCTTAAAAGCGCTAGGGGTAGAGTAGGTAGTTAGCCTTAGCCTTTTCCTACTATTAGTAGGAGATAGGGTAATTATATACTTAAGTAGTATAAGTATTATCGTATAAAAGGTAGTATTAGGGTTAATCCCCCTTATTAATAGGGTAGGACTCCTTTCCTTTATTATATAGGGTAGAACTATAATAACTATAGTAGGGGTTTTCCTAATAGTATTTAGAAATATAATTATACTAAAAGTAATTATAGTACTACTTAGGGTATACCGATTTATTATAGGGTTTATAGTAAATAATCTCCGAGTCGATTATAAGGCTATTCGTATAAAGTCGGTTTACGTTAACTATACTATTAATACTAAGAATAAGGTTTATCTAGGGGGTAATACCTTATAGGCCCTTATACGGCTTTATAGCCCTAGAGCGAGTAATATTAATACGGTTAATAATACGGAGAATAATAAGGAGAGTATTATAGTCCTAGAGAGTAGACTTTATACGGATACTTTTAGTAATAATAGCGAAAGTCTAGCGTATATACGTTACTTTTATACCGAATACTCGCTAAATCTAGCTATCCTAGTCTATAAGACTCTTCTTCTCGGTATCGAAAGTAAGGATAATATCGCTACTTAGGAGGTATTAGGCTATAATTATAGCTAGTATACTTATTACTTCGTTCGCCTTAGCGATAAGGGTAAGAGGGGGTAGGGATAGGACCCTATCTATAATAGGAATATTCTTTAAGGAAACGAGAATCTTATAATCGTATCGAATAAGGACTAGGCGGACCCCTATTAGGGTACTAATAATAGGTTCCCTAGCGGTAGTAAGAATAAAGGCCTAAGACGGCTAGTTAAAGGGGGCGGACTTCGTTTAGAGTATAAATATAATAGCTTTCTCTATAGTCTTTTAAATAGCCCTAGTAAGTAATATAGGAAGGGGCGTAGAGTCTACCGGAGGAGTAGTAGAACTCTAGGAGTAAAGTTTTTCGGCGAGGGAATTAATAATAGTCTATATAGTACGAAAGTTATCCTATAAGACTACCTAGGTAAGTTTATCGAAAGCGGACTTTAAGAGGGGATTAGTCGGAGCCTAAGGCGTACCTATAAAAGGGTTATTAGAGGATAAAGTAACGTTAAAAGAAGGCGAACCCGCTAGCTAGTTCTAGCGGGATTATCGGAGTCCGAGGGTTCCCCTATCGAGGTCTATACCTTTACCCGGGTCCCCCCCGGAGGCCTTACCCGATAGCTCCGTATACGGGGCTATCCTCCTAGAGGAAGGAGGCGTATAAAAGAAGCTATAGAGATAGGTTATTAATCGTATCGAATAGACTAGCGACGAGCTCCTTCTTATCGTATCGCGATATTATAATAAACCGGGGTATTATAAGGCTTATTATTCTTAGTTATCCTTTTTCTCCTATATATTATACCCTTATATTAATAATTATAAAAGGATAATAGGGTAATTATTATTAGGTTTATAAATAATACTAACCTCCTTTATACTAAACCTAATATAAAGATAATAATAAAGCGACTCTAAGTAGTATAAACTATATATAAATAATAAGCGGAAGAGTATAATATAGAATTTAGTCCGGAGAAAAATAAGCTTATCTACTTTACTAAGTATAGGAAACTACTTAGTAATACTATATACTTAGTAGATTATATTATATACCTAATAATAAAAGCCCGACTCCTAGGAGTCTAATTATACTATAAACTATAATAGAAAATATATATTAAGGAGGTATAAAAGAAACTCTTATAGTAGAATTTTATATTTATATTATTAATTATATTTATATAGGGTTATTACCTCCTCCGAGCCTATAACCTTTATATAAAGATAATTTAGTCTTTAATTACTTATATAACGATTATTTTCTATAATATAATAGTATAAAATAACGCGCCTAAAGGGATAATAAAAGAGTTAGGTAAAGTATAAATATAATACCTTTATATAGTCTTAGGAGCTTTTCGAGCTATACCTATTTATTATCTTAAAGCTAAAATAATAGTTCCCCTAATTAATATTTACCTAAATTAAAGAATAATTAGGATAGTATAATAATTATAAAGGTAGGGAATACTTAATAAGATTTAGGCTATATTAAAGGGGGTTTTTAAATACCTTATATAATTCCTAGTTCATAGGCTTTCTAGACGAATAATTAGCTAATAGCCTCTTTAGGAGCTTTATAAATAAGTATATAATTAGGTTAAAGGTATACCTAAGCCGAATTTCCCTAATAACCCTATACTATTATTATAGTTTACTAAGGATAAATAAAAACGGAGATAAGAAAGGATAAAAACCTTATTATAATAATAAAGGGAGAGGAATAATAGGTATAAATTCTTTATAATAAACCTTATATTAACCTTCTACCTTAAGGATATTATAAGAAGGTACGAGTATATTCTAAAGTATATTAATACTATAATTATATAAATAAGGACTAGGAAGATTAGACTATATAACTTTCTTTTTTATTAATAAGTACTAAATATTATAATACTCCTATACCCTTATAGTATAGCGCTAAAGGATATTTTTTATATATTTCTTAAGTATTATAATTACTCGAGTACTAGGTTAAAACTACTATAAGTATTAACCTTTAACTAAGAAATACGATAATAATTATCTATACTAAAGGAAGCTATTATAATTATAAAGTAAATACTCTAATATACCCGCTTATATTAATTTAACTTAGCTAAATAGCTTTATAATAAGTAGATTAAGGGTTACCCTAGTTAGGAATAATTATACGTATTTATAGAAATAATATAATAAGATATTATTATTTAAATATATATAAACCGGTTTTATTCCTATTTTAATACGTAAAGGAGTTAATAAAGTACCCCCCCGAGCTAGTTATATTAATACTCGAATCCCTACTAAATTACTTCGGGGTCTTATCCTTATTAGCCTTAGAAGTAGAGGTTAAATATAGTATAGGGTAAGGCGTATAACTATTACTTAGTATAATAATAGGATAAGGCTTAGTATAAATAGGAGTACTAATAAGATAAGACTAGATTCGAGCTAGAAAGGCTACTACTTTAGTAATAGCCCTAATAACTCTAGTTATATTCTTAATTACCTTCTAAGCCTCTACCTTATTAACCTTATATTTAAATAACTTATTAGATAAAAGCCTTATAAGTACTCTAGCGGGAACCTTACTATTAAGGCCGATTCTATACTAGCGATTAAAGGGCGTATAAGCGTTTATATTCTTAGCTAAATTAAAGATAGGAGTAGGCGAAATAATACGAGTATACTTAATAATAGGCTCTTCGAAAGTATTAACTAAGTCTATATTATTAATTATAGTACTTTCGGCTCGAATAGCGGGTATATTATTATTATTATTATTTAACGATTCTTCTACCTAAATAGGAGGTAGAGGAAGAATAACCGCCTTCTTTAGTAGGGCTTTATACTTTCGAGCCTTTTTAGGATAGACTTAGCGGGGGATAAAAAAGGTAGAGTTAAAGGGGAAGGGTAATACCTAAATAGCGCCTTTCCCTTCCCCTTTTTAGCGATAGTTAGGGCGATAAGTATTAGGAATAACTTAGAAAGTTCGATAATTAGATTTATAATAGGGCTTAGCTAATTTGCGATTATTAGCTTAGGGATAAGGGCTAGCTTTAAAATAATAATAAGTATAATAGGAGCGGGAGCTTTAGGCTATAGAGTAATATTAAGTACCTTTAGCCGCTTTTTACCCTTTTACGTACTAAGAATATTATTAATCTACTCGATTATAGCTAGGATTTTCGTAAATACCTCCTTAATTATATACTTTCGTTATTTAAACGATTAGCCTAAGTAGAATTTAGTAGGCCTCCGAGCTTATTATAATACGTTATTATATCCTTTATAGTACGGGTTTATTTATTATTACTAATAAAAGGGTCGTCCTCCTTAGCTAAAAGCTCGCTTTAGTCGAGTCTTACCCCTTTTTCCTATACTACCCTATAATAAATAATATAGTACGCGTCCTATATAATATAAAGGTTTTTAGTATTCTCGATAATCTTATTATATACCTATAGGAGTTAATAATAAAAAGGTATAGGATTATAGGTAGTTCTTACCTTATAATACTTTATATTATTTATAGTATAGGCTATATAAGCTTAGGCGATAATATCTATAGTAGATTAATAATAAACGAATAAAGGATTTAGTATATTTATTAAACTAATCCTAATAATTAATAAATAAAATTATATTTTTACTAATTATACGTAATACGTACTTATTATAGGGCTTTATAAACTCGAGTTTATAGTTAATAGTTTAGGGAGGTATTCTATAGGTAGGTAGTATTAATATTTTATTTAGGAGGAGTATTAAAGGAGGATACGGGGTTAAATCCCCCCGCTAAAAGTAGGGCGCGACTACTAATCTATTAAGATTTACTATAATAAGAGGAGTAATATATAATAGATTCTTATTATAAAGGCGCTTTATACGGATAAGTCTTATAGCCTATAGGGTAGATAAACGCTTTATTATAGCCCTTTTCTTTATTATACTAGACCCTGTATTATAGTTCGGGCTTTGCCCGGACTAGCTATAGGATACTATAGGATAACTTATTACCGCCTATAAGGCGCGCGCGGATAGCCTCCTCCTTCTTACCTTTTATATACTAATTAATCTTATTTCAGACGCTCTATATAGTTATACCGGGGCCCGTCCCTTAATATTTAATTAGTATTAAACTTTCTTTTAGCTAATAAATACCCCTATAAAGGCCTTTATATTATAATAAGGAGGGGGTATACCGCTTATACTAGATATAAATACCCGTATTATAGAGTTATAGTCTATAATCCTAGCCTAGTAGTAGATACTAACTACGTAGAACTCCTAGTTATAGGAGTTCTAGCTTAGCCTCTATAAACTACTACCTATTAGCTTACCTTTTAATAGAAATAAAAACGTTTTCCCCGTATAGCGCGCCCTAATCTCCTATAAGTTATAAGCCGACTACGACTTTATTAGCGATAACTATAATTAGTAGGTTTTTATTTACTAGAACCTCTTATTATTTATCTAGGCTAAGGTAGCCCCTTATTTCGAGGATAGTATAGTTATAGCTTATAACCCCGACCGCTTTCTATATTACCTTAGTACTATATTTCTAGACCCTTATTACTATTAAACCGCTATAGTTAAGCTCGAGTACCTTAAGTAGCATTCTAAAGAACCCTTTTTAGATTTCTTAGTCCGCTTTAAGGCTAAATTAGCCCTTTTAGGCGGCTCCGCGTAGAACGACGAGGTAAAGGTTTTACGTTTCTAGTATTCGCTCTCCCCTAACCTTCGTAACTATTATATTAGTCGTAGTATACCTCTTAATAACTTCTAGGCCGCCGTTTAGTATATTCGCGAAATCGCTATAGATATTAAGTCCTTTCGTATTAATACTTATTATTATTTACCCCCTCCGCTAGTTCTAGCCCCGGATAGTAATACCCTAATAATAGGGGTTAATAAGACCTTAATTATACCTCCTTAATCTAATACCTATTAGTAGGGATTATCTTCCGGCTAGCGCGTATTATAGGTTAATACTAATATTATTAAGAAACGTTATACTAATAGCGTATATTTCCGATATAACTACTTAGGCTATTACTTACGTATATATAACCTCCTTTCTATATAGTATAGCTATCCCTCTACCTCCGTATATTCTACGTAGAGTTAAACCCCTAATAGCGTTTCGGATAACGTTAGCGAGTAGGAAAACGAGCTACCCCCTTAGTAAGTCTCCTATAAGGGGTAGGTAAGCGTATTACCTTTACTAGAAATAACCTAGCTTCTAAGTTTTATAAGATCGAAGGTTATATAGATTCTACTCTTTTACTCCTTCCTATTCTTATAAATTCTATCTAGTTTATTAACGTATAGGCGGATAATAGCTATAATTATTATACTACTATAAGTAAAATAATAGTATAATATTATTAATTATAATATATTCCCCTCGTAAGGGCGTATTCTATTCGGATAGCTATTTATATTAGCTATTAATATTAAGTATCGTTTAAGGCCTTATCCCTTATCTATTATATTATCCGTTTTATTACTAATATTAATAATTAGTATACGCCTATTATTACGTATATTATTCCTAGTCTTACCTAATCCCTTATCCTAGGGATTCTATAGCTTATACGTTATAATATATCCTTATATACTAGTTAGCGTTATCTTATTATTTATTCTACCGAAGACCTTATTATTAAGTACTCCGAGTAGTATTACTCTTCTTACCCGATAATCGCTATCCTAGGCTTTACGTATACTATTTTACTCTAGCGTAAAACTAAGTAACCTTCTAGCTATTAATTTCTTATTACTAGTTTATAGGATATCTCCTCTATAATCGTTTAGGGTATATTCTCGTTTATTATATCTAGTCCCTTATTTCCTTCCGAGGTTATTAACTTCTAGGACCTTTTCGATAAGGATAAAGCTAATACGCTTCCTCCTTACTAGGGTAGTTACGATTACTATATTCGTTTTTAGCCTAATCCTAATAGTTCTAGTCCTAATCTCCCCTAGGGGCCTCTTTATAATATACCTCGCGATTATTTATTAAAGGTCTATAAGTAGATTATTAATTTAATAAATAAGGGTTAGATTTAGGCTAGTTTATCTTCGGCTACCGCCCTTATCCTTTTAGCTAAAAAACCCGGCGGTAATTAGCGCTTCTATATTAACTATTATACTCTTAATAAGGTTATTTAGTAGAACTAGTATCCTCTTCCGCTTATTAAGGAAATATTTTATAGTCTTTCCTTAATATATTAGTTTACTAAATTAGATATATATATAGCCTTCTATAAGATCCGTATTATACCTAGTAATAAGTATTTTACTACTTTTCGTACTCGGTTTAGTTTATTCGAATACCTTATTTATCCTTTTAGGCTTATAGGAGTACCCGCTACTTTCTAACGTTATATTAATACTATCCTAGGATCCTTACTTAGCGATTTTACGACCGTATACCTTAATAATATTCTAATCTATTTAGGAGGCTCTTAGGCGGATTATTAGTATAAAGTTCGAACTATACTAGGTTAACTCCGTACGGCTAGGCTTTATCTTAACCTTAAGAAGTATAATTTTACTATTTATAAAGTTAAGTACTTAGGATTTATTATTTATACTAAGCGTAAAATATATCCTAACCCGGAGAAGATTTCTATAATCCGCGATTAGGAGGTACCTATACGTATTTATAGTATCTATAGCTTTCTTAGCTTTATTAACTTTTATTATAATTTTATTCCCTAGTTTATTAATATTATTACTCCCCTAGTTCGCTTAATATAATAAAACGTCCCCTTTTTTTAGTCTAATAATTATTAACGTACTTTTAACTAGCTTAAGCTCGCGTTTATCTCCTATCCTATCCTCGCCTAGTAGGATCCTAACCGCTATATAGTCGTCGAGACCGATTATTCTAGTAAGGCTATAAGTAGTTATCTTTCTTAGTACGGCTAGGATACTATCCTATAGCCTATCGCGTACTTTTCGTATAAGCTCTTACCTATAGAATATAATTATACTATTTACGATAAGGAGCTTTTAGCTATTATCCTTTATTTATAAAGCTAGTCTACTAAGTTATATAGTATAGCTAAGCTATTTATAATCTTAACCGATTATAAGGCCCTCGAGTACTTTACTATACTATATTATATATCCGAATATTAGGCTTATTAGGCTAAGACTCTTTTATTATTTAACTATTAATTACGTTATCGACCCGGGTTATAGGCTTATCGTCCTAATACCCTCTCCTACTAGGGTTAGGATTATATTAGTCCTTTTACTCGTTTTAGCTAAATCTTATAACCTATATTTAGCGAGTCTATTATTTTATACCCTTTATACGTATCCCCTACTCCTCCGTTTTTTTCTATTATACCCCTTATTTCTATACCGTCTCTTACTCTGCCTACTAAGCCCCTAGTCTCTCCTTTTAATAATACTTTCCTTTTTAGCCTTTAGTCTAATACTTTATATACCGATCCTACCTATATTATACGCCTTATAGTAGTCTAGTCTAGCGCCTATAGGTTTCCTTTAAAGGCTTATATATACGAATAGATTATTAATTATACCTTATCCGCGTACGGTTTTCTTTAATACTATAGGCGTTTTTAGGTATTTAAAAAGGAGACTTTAACGATTACTTTAATTTACCGTATTTACGACTCTCCTCTTGCTAAGTACCCTAGTAAAAATACTATATTCCTCCTTCTTCGGCGGGATTTCTACTAGGAGGGGATATTTATAGATATTATACGTTTCGTTCGGAACTATTATTATTATAGGGATTATATTAACTATCGTTATTATTAAGGCCTTTTATAGCTATTACCTATTATTAACCGTTTTTAATAAATAATCTTTATAGACTTTATAATAAACCTTCCTATAGTTATATCTTCCTTTTTACGTTTCCTTATAATTATTATAAATTACCTTTTTAAATATATTTAGCTTAAAGCTATAATATCTATAGATACTAATAAATACGTATTATAGTTCCTCTTTTATTAATAGTAGTTCTATAGTTTCCTTTAAAGCCTTATCTTTAACTATAGTTCTAATTAGACTAGTCGCTTTTAATCTATCCTTTACTAGCTTACGGGTACCCGCTAACTCCTTTTTACTATATACTACCCCTAAACCGATAGTAATTCTAAGCGTACTAATTAAAAGGTTTAGATTATCCTTTATAATATTATCTCCTTTATATAGTTTAATTAGGTTACCTATTTCCCTATTTACTAGCTCGCTTTAAATAACCGTAATTCTTCTATTACGGGGGTTAGCCTTAATATACTCTTATATAGCTATAATATAAACCTTTTTCTATATATTATCGACTCTAATATCTCCTTTACTTCGCCTACTAATCGTACTATCGCTTTTATATCCCGGTTAGCCGAAAGTACTTAATTCGCCTAGGCTACTATTACCTAGACCTAGTAATACGTTTAGGATATATCTAATAACTCCTAATATCCTATTAACCGCTTTTAGGTTAATAATTTTATTTAGCTAGACTTAGGTAATATATAAACTAATCGCCCTTTAAAAAAACTCGACTATTTTAAAGCTAAGTATTATATTATTATTATTCTTACCCCTTTAATTATTACCTTAAATATACCTCCTAGTATTTATCCGACCTTTTATATTAATCTTATTAAACGTACTATATACGACCTATTTCCCTCTTAGTCTTTTACTAATTCTCGACTTAACCCTACGTTATATTTATCTTCTTCTAATCCCTCCCTAGACGAGTAGGAGGTAAAGGCTATACTAGCGGCTAAAAATACTAGGGGTCGTTTACCTATAGGCTAGCCGCTATATTATTATTATTTGAATTTACTTTAGGGACCTAAGAGGTATTTAGGAAGCTATCGTTTAGGTAGAGAGGAAAAACCGGAGGACCCGGAGTAAAACCCCTCTTTTCTAGAGTATAGTCGGCTAGGACTTAGCTAGGAATCGGTCGTATAAGGACTAGTTATAATTATAGTATAAGAGTAGTTAGGTTATAGTATTAATTATATATAGTCGTCTTTATATATATAGCGAAGGAATCGGGAGAATATCGGCTAGAATCTCGTACCTTATCTTAGTATTTTCGTATACCTCTATAAACGCCTCGGGCTTAAGACCCCCGGGGTAGCCTATCGTAGAAGGGGCTCGCCTACCCTCCCTATACGTTAGCTAACTAATTATAACTTAATTCCGTATCGTATACCTATCGTATTATACTCGTACCGGTATTAAATCGATAACTCGCTAAACTCGTATCGAACTATTACCCGAAGTCGACCCGAATTCCTCTAGAAAACGCGGGTACGAATAAGGGTACCTAATCCTTATTATACCGGCTAGACCCCTATAATACCCCTTACTAACCTATGCTATTTATAAGCGCTATAGGGATAGCGCTAGTCGCGGGAAGAGTAAAAACTTAGCCCGCTATACCCTCCGCCGGATTCGAACCGACGATACCGCTTAAACGGGGTACTATAACTCCCAGGTACTTGATTATTATACTAGGAGGGCGTAGCCGCTATATTACCTAGTCCTTATAAAATAGACCGGCTACGTTATACCTATATAAAAACCGCTAAATAATTTCTTAACCTATATAGCTTTAATACGATACGAGTTATAATAGGGGGATATACGTATTTATAATAGTCTATTTCGAGTTCCCTCTACGCTTATTCCTATAATTATTCTACCGCTATTATTATCCTAATCCCTTCCCCCTACGTTTATTACCTTTATATTCTTTTTCTAGCCGTACTAGTTACTCGTTATCCTTTTCCTCCTCGTCCTCTTAGCGCGTTTTTTAATTAAGATAATTAGGTTATCGCAGGGGCTAGGAGGGGGTACTATAAGATAGCTAGCGCGAATAACGGCGGCGTATTATAGGTAATCCGGGGGCGGGCAATAGCGAGAATTCGGGTAATACGTATCTACGGCCGAGGGGGGTATTACCGGGCGTTATTCTCGCCGATAGTATCCTAGCCGACTATTAAGGAGGGGAGGGGGATAAAACGCCTATAAGTTATTATATAAAGCTAAGGAGTATTATATTACTCTATTCCTAGGCCTAATACTCTTAAGTTATTTATACTATAAGTTCGCGCGTATTATCCTTCTAGTATTATAACGATTATTTATAACCGGTATAGGAGGAAATAAAGCCGCCGAGGAGGTAGGGATAAGCGCGTTCGAAGCCAGCTACTTAGGCGTATTAGGGGTAAAAAGACTCTAGGCTAGGCGAGGAGTAAGGCGAGTAATAACTAGTATAGATTAAACTATCTCCGTATACTAGATAAATATAGTTATTAGACGGACCCGATAGCCTAGCGTTTTTTTATTATAACGATAGGCTTCTTTAGCAATAGCTTAACCTATAATCGCTATAATAATAAGGTCGTAAATAGCCCGCCTAAGCCTAGTATTTATAGTAAAAAAGTACCTTTCCTAGAAACACCTCCTCTACCGTATACGGTAGGCTTAGTAGGACTACCTACGACCTTTACGATAATTTATACGCCCCGAGTTATATAGATTATTAATATACGGCGTATATATATACGCTACCTTTTCGGGCGCTATATTATTCTTATCGTTAGAATCCCCTTTTACTAAGTATCTACCTATACTATAAACTAGAGTATTAATAGCTAAAAATATAATAAGGGCGGGTATACTATAAGGTAATAAGGATAATATAGGAGTATAAAATATAAAATTTTTCTTTCGTATAGGGTTTTTATACCCTATATAGGGCTAGGCTAATTTATTTCCTTTTTGGATTATACCTATATACTAATTTCCTCTTTTAGTATATAGGGGAGGTATAAGGAGGGGTATAAAAGGGGGTATATTATAGTTCGGGCTTTACCTGGACTAGCTATAGGATACTATAGGATGACTTATTACCGCCTATAAGGCGCGCGCGGATAGCCTCCTCCTTTTTACCTTCTATATACTAATTAATCTTATTTCGGATGCTCTATATAGTCGTACCGGGGCCCGTCCCTTAATACCCTAGCTATATTATAGCTAATAATACTCGTAAAAAGGGTGGTTTTCCTCTAGGTCCTCTAGCTTTTCTACCCTATAGACTATTTGCTTATTTCCTAAATACTTTATAAGTCCCTAGTATAAGTTTTAATAATAATAATATTAGCGTTTTCTTTAATATTATAGCTAGGGGGGTATTATTATTATCTTTTACTTCTTCTTTATTATCCTCTTCTTCCTCTTCTTTATCCTTATTATTATAACCGCTCTTATTATTATAATCGTCTTCGTTATTACCTTAAGTAATATTACTCTTATTTTCTATAATTACTTTATTATAATTATTATTATTATTATTATTACTATTACTATTATTATTATTATTATAAGTATAAGTATAAGTAGGGCTATTATAAATAATAGGGGCTATATAATAACTAAAAACGGTTACCTATAGCTTTTCGAGCTTTATTAGGTATTACTATTATTATATTTATTAGCCTACGATTTTTATACTATCCCTCCCTCCCTAATTATATATACCTTAGCCTTATAAAAAGGTTAGCTATTTATCCTAACCGCCTTTATTATATAAGTATAGGTAGCCTTTATCTTATTTAATATATATAATATTATTATATTTTCTTCTACCTAGATTACTATTACTATTATTAGCCTTATTATAGCCTCCTCTATTATTTTTTTAGCCGGCTTAACCTATACGGGTATAATTAGGCCTACCCTTTCCTAAGAAGGAATAACCCCTCTTATTTTAGTAGGTACTATTCCTAATAGATTAATACCCGGGCTTTTACTACCCTTACCCCTACTCTTTACTATTATTACCGCCTTAGCCGGTTTAACCCTTTCGGGTATAATAAGGGTCTCCCCTCCCTAAGGAGGCTTAACCCCTCTTAATATAATAAATACTACTCCTAGGAAAATAATATTTAGGTTATTACTAGTATTATTATAACTATTCTTACTATTACTTTCTTTATATTAGGATAGTATTATTCTTTCTTTTTCTTTTCTTCTTTTCTTATATTCCTAATTATATTTTTTCTTTATTCGAGTTTTTTTTCTTACCCTTTTATACGCTTACTAGGTAGAGTTATAAGTAATTATATATATAGGAAGGACCTTATATAAGGGTTTTTAACCTTAGTTATATTCTAGTTTTAGGACTTAAACTTACCTTAGTATAAAGCCTAGGCTAGGTCCTATCTCCTATAGTATAAATAATATACTTATATATCTACGATATATAGAACTATTAGAGGTCTTAGATAAGTAGATCCGAAGGCGTATACTTTGCGTGCCTCCGGGGGTATCGCTAAGGGCTATGGATTCCTAATCTATAGGAATCTACCGTTAGGACCCGGAATGGATCAGACTATTGCCTAGGTTAACGGTATAGCCGGAATATAGGTTTTATAAGGGTATTACGGCTAAAAGGTAGGCTTCTTCTTATACTAAATACGTTTATAAAAATAACTATATTTCCTATCGTTTTAGTAGGGGTAAGTAGATTAAATTTATATATTATATACTATACTTCGTATAATAGTTATAAGCCCGGTTAAAGCTCTAATTTAACCGATTATAAGGCTATTTTATACTATTTGAATTACTTTAATCGGGTTTATTACCTTCCCTTTTAGTAAAGGTATTATAATATATAATAAACGATATTTTTATTATAATTATAGTATTTTAATATTTCTTTATCCCCTTCTTTACTTCTTCTACTTTTTCTAACCTTTTTCGAGTCCTCTTTTTAATCCCTTCTTATCCTTATTATCCCTTATTATCTTCTTTACCCTTTTTATCTATTAAAGCCTTTATTATATTATTAAATAAAGGATTTAATACTTAGCCTACTATTACTTTATCTTCCCCTAAGAATTAGACCCGATAATTCGGTTAGGTTATAGATAAGGTAATTAAGGTTAAAGTATAGGAGTATATAAACCCTTTAACCTTAAAAGAAATAATAAAGCCTAAAAGACTTACTTATCCTATTTAACTAGTAATAATATAGCCGAGGACTATAAGGAGTAAGACTCCTAAGGTAATAATAACGGTAGCTATAGTAATAATAGTATATAACGATTAACTAGATTAATATAAATACTTTACCTTACCGAAGTATAACAAGGATTAGGCCCTTTAGAAAACCCTTAATAAGTCCCTTATAGTTATAAACGACTATATTAAGAATAGCTTATTAGATAATTATTAGGATCTTATTAAAAGGGCTATAAATCCGAGGGATAAGCTTAAGGCCTTAAGGCTATAGGTCTAGCTAGGCGTCGTTAGGGAAAAGAACGCTATTAATAAATAACTAAGGAAGCTCCTCGAGACTAACCCTTCGATAGTCGATATAGGTAACTAGGTTAATAACCTCCTTTTAGTATAAAAGATCTATAATAAGCTATAGTATAGTCGTCTATTAGATTTAGAATATATTATAGCCTTCCTTTAGTATATCGAAGAGCGGTATAATAGCTTTTATTAAACGTAGGCTTACGAAGTTAATAAGGCTATAAAGACTAGAGAGGAAGGCCCCCTTTTTAAAAATATAGTATATAACTTTAGAATTAAATATATCCTAGGGGTAGTTCCTAAGTAGTAGAAGAAAAAACCTAATAGATTAGCCTTTCCGACTCTCCCTTCTACTTTTTAGGGAAGGGATAAGGATAGTAGATTAAATAGTTAATCGGGTTAATTAGGAGGTTATTCGGGCCTATCGGGGAAACCCGATCTAGGACTAAGGAATATTTAAGAATATAAATAGTATAGCCGAAAGCACCTTATAGAGTATAAGAAAAAGGATATATACTAAAGGTACTACTTTTATATACTACCTAAGATAATCCCTCGGGCGGTTAAAGATAAGATTACCCTTAACGAAGCCTTCCTCTAAAAGGTTACGGAGAAAATAGCTAAGAACCCCTATATAAGGGGATAGGTTATTAAATTTAGGGAGTATAACCTAAGGAAAGATTAATAATATTAGTATTAATCTTCCCCTAAATAATTAGGCGTTTTTATAACTATAGACCTATTGGATTAAATAAAAGATTAGGTTCTTCTCGATAGTAGGGCTTTATAGTACGTTTTTAATAACCCGGTTAAGTTTAATTCTCTAGATTTTAAGGTATCGATTTCCCTAAAGGTAGTTATAAGGATTATAAATTCGTCGGGGGTAAGTACTATTAAGCTTATTATAGAAATAGGCTATACTATATACTTTTATAATATAGCCTATTTTCCTAACTTTGAGATAAATATTATATTAATAAAGGCCTTTACGGAAAGGGGCTATACCTATTATAATCTTACGGGGCGCCTTTAGAGCCCCTATAATAATATTACCTTATATTATACGCAAAAGAGGATTTATTAAAACTAGATAGGAATTACTAAGCCTATCCCTTCTATTAATACGAATTTAAGGCTACTAAAGGCGGTTACTACTACCGATAATACTTTATAGTATACCCGGATAGGCTACCCAGGCCCTAAGGTATAAGGCCTCCTTTTTAATATAATAGGGGTTAAGATTTAACCTATTATTACTACCGATTATAAGATCTATACTATAATAAAGTTATATAAAGACCGATTACGTATTCCTCGAGACCCTACCTAGCCTTAGTACCCCTAGGTAGTTATTTCTTTCGACTTTTTCTCCTTCGGGGCTACCTTTAATAGCTCCTTATATCTTATTCTCTTTACTAATTAATTTACGGGTAAACGCCGAGGGTATAATATCCCTTAAAAAACCGACCTTCCTACTATTTAGGTTAAATTTATTTCCTTTATTAAGTAGTATTATAATTTAAATATTATATTAATCCTAATAGATTATAAGAAAGCCTTCTTTATAGAGGTATTTAAGGACGATTTAGCCTTCGAAGGCGTTAAGATTCTCTTTTCCTTACTAGTATATCCCTACTAGAACGGCTATATAAAGAGATCTAGGGGTATTATTACCTATATAGCTATTAGGCTTATCGCTTTATTAGGGTTTCCGATAATAATATAGCCTATAGCTATTTATTATATAATCTATCTTCTTAATAGGCTACTAGGGGTAAGAGAAGGGGTTAAGACTTAGCCTATTAAAAGAAGGCTATACTAGTTAAAAAATAATAATAAGGATTAATTAGCTTTTCCCGAGGATAAGCTTTAATAGGACCTATAGTATATTAGGGCGTATAGCTATAAAGCCTACCCTATAACGAGGAAGACTATAAGGGGCTTATAAGGTAAGCTTAATCCTAAGGCTTATATTAGTTATTTTACTAGTATTAAGTCCTTAATATAATACGTAATTTAAGTACTTTTTTTAGTATAGAATACCCTTATTAATACCTCTTTTATTCTCTTTAATAAGAAACTCTTCTATAGTACCGATTATAAGGAGCCTAAGATACTTTTAAAGTACCTATTTAAGTAGGTTAGCCTTATCGAAAAGGCTAAGGAGGAAGAAAACGAGATACTTTAGGTAGACCCTATAGCTAATAGTAAGGTATATAACTTATCGTAGAATGGCTTTTAAGAGTAAAAAACCCTAGAAAATAATAAATCTAGGCCTTCTAAGCCTTTAGAAAATTAGTTATATAAGCCCGAAAAAGACTCGGCTAGCCCTAACTTATACGATAAGCCTAAATCGCCTTTTTAGCCTATAACTCTAGATTTACTCGAGGGTATTAGAGATACCGTATTTTTTCTTACTAACGACCTAACGATTACCCTATATAGGGATTGTCTTCCGGAGCCTCCCCTTATATATCGCGAAGCCTATAGCCGGCTAGACCGGGATAACTAGATAACGGCTATAAAAGAGGAAATTAAGAGGGTTAAAGGCTATAGTATTATTAAAGAGATCTCCGAGGCTAATATTCCGGTAATAATAAGGCCTTTAAACCTTAAATAGGTTTTTATCTAGAAGTTCGACCCTTAAGGCTATTTTATAAAGTATAAGGCCCGTATTATTCTATATAGTAATAAGTAACCCCCTAATAAGCTTTCGGTCTATACTTATACTTTAGTAACGAGGACTTTTCGTCTTTTAATAATGATAACCGCCTATTATTATTTAAATTTACTCTAGGGACCTAAGAGGTATTTAGGAAGCTATCGTTTAGGTAGAGAGGAAAAACCGGAGGACCCGGAGTAAAACCCCTCTCTTCTAGAGTATAGTCGGCTAGGACTTAGCTAGGAATCGGTCGTATAAGGACTAGTTATAATTATAGCGTAAGAGTAGTTAGCTTATAGTATTAATTATATATAGTCGTCTTTATATATATAGCGAAGGAATCGGGAGAATATCGGCTAGAATCTCGTACCTTATTTTAGTATTTTCGTATACCTCTATAAACGCCTCGGGCCTAAGACCCCCGGGGTAGCCTATTATAGAAGGGGCTCGCCTACCCTCCCCGTACGTCGGCCGACTAATTATAACTTAATTCTATATCGTATACTTATCGTATTATACTCGTACCGGTATTAAATCGATAACTCGTTAAACTCGTATCGAACTATCCCCTAAAGTCGACCCGAATTCCTCTAGAAAACGCGGGTACGAATAAGGGTACCTAATCCTTATCGTACCGGCTAGACCCCTATAGCGCCCCTTACCGACCTATACTATTTATAAGCGCTATAGGGATAGCGCTAGTCGCGGGAAGAGTAAAAACTTAGCCCGCTATACCCTCCGCTGGATTCGAACCGACGATACCGCTTAAACGGGGTACTATGACTCCCAGGTACTTGACTACTATACTAGGAGGGCCGATAACCGCCTATTTTAACCTTAAAGCCTAGTAGTATAACTTTATTAATACCTTCTATAATAGTAATCTTAATAAAGAGATTTATTATAAACTCCCTCCCGAGTAGTAGAAAAAGGGTAGGATATAATAGCTTTATAAGGCTCTTTATAGGCTCCGACGATCGCTATTATTATAGTATAAGTTACTTAGGGATTAGCTCGAAGGCTAGGGGTATTAAATAGTCTACGAAAACCCCTATATTATAATTAATAATAAGCTTCTTATCTTCTTTTATATAAATAACCTTATTACTCTCTTTTATAAAAAAATAGCCTATAAGTACAATACTTTTCAGGAGGCTATAAGCGAGGCTTTCTAAATTAAAAACCTCGGGAACCTTCGATAGTTCCTAAATATCGAGATTATTAGGGACCGGGCTAACTAATAGCTTTGGCTTTCTTAAAAAGGGTATATTTAGAAGGTTATTACTAAGTTTAAGGGGCTTATAACCTTTAAGAAGCCCCTATAGCTAATAATAGTCGATAAAATCGCGCCCTATAAAGGGAAGGCTTTTATAGTAGAGCTTAAGACGTACTAAGTAATTATAAGGAGCCTAATATACGTAGCGGTTATTACTAGGCCTAATATTACCCTAGCTATTAGGAAGCTTTCTTAGGGGCTCGCTAACCCTAGCCTATAATACCTTTCTACTATAACGCAAGTTTTTTAGTACCTAAATTATACTAAGGACTTATTAATTACGTTTAATAGCTACTATAACAAGATTATAACTATATTGGATTCTTCCTTCGGGGATAATATTAACTTAAAGAGTACGTATAGTTTTATTATCCGTATTTTTAGGGGTATTATAGTATTTAAATCGGGAAAATAAAATACTATAATAACTTCCTCGACTAAAGCCGAATTCCTTACTCTTTCTTATATTATTAAAGAGGTCCGAGCTTTTAAAAGGCTCTATTAATAGATAGGCTTTAAGCCTTTAGAGTAATAAACCCGGATTAGGTATAATAACCTATAAATAATCCGGCTTATTACTAATAAGACTCCGAAGCTAAAAATAAAGCTTTTATATATTAATATCTATAACTATTAGCTTAGGTAGGAGGTTTAGTAAGGAAGGACCCGAATTAAGTAAATTAAAATATTAAATATAATTACTAATAGCCTTACTAAGCCCCTTTAGGGGGAGGCCTTCTAAACGTTTAGGAAGAAAATAGGCTTATTATTACCTAAGAAAGATAGGAGGGAAGAAAATACCTCCTAAATAATATATATATACTAGTTAAAAGGGAAGAAAATACCCTTAAATAGTACTTTTTACGGGTAGTTATACCCGTTTTTTATATATTTTCTAGGATACCTACTATAGGGTATATCCCTACTTTTAAAAACCCGGCTTAGGCTTTAAGTATATAATCTTTTTCTATTAGTATAATTAATCGACTTCTCTTTTTATCTTAAGAATCGTCTTTTTACTCTTTTTTAAGATTATTAATCTATTTTCTTATTATTTAATATCTAGCCTTATCTAGGTATTTTTTCTTTCTATTACTAGTTATAATCTAGGGGGTAACCCCTAACTACTAAGACTAGTATTTTATAATATCTTGTTTTTCTTTCTTAATAATAATTAAGATAGTATAAAAGGGAATTTATTATATTTATCTTATCTAAGAGTATTAATTAGTACTATTAAAAGTTAGTAAAACTTAATAATGCCCGAAGGTATTACCCTAGCTTTTTATAAGCCTTATTTAAGAGGTTACCGAATACTATTACTTATACGTAATAATATCTAATAACCCCCTAAATAGGTAATAATAACGCTTAAAGGTAATTACTATAATTAACCGGGGAATTAAACCCTGGCTAGGGCCTCGAGTATAAGTATCTCCTAATACTACTCGGCTATTAGTTATTATTAACGAATCTACCGCTCTTTTAGTTTATAAAACTCTCCTTCGATAATTCGTTCTTTTCTTTTTTTTTTCTTTAATTCGGCCCTTATAACCTCTAAGGAAGGTAGGTATAATCCCCTTTTAGGAATAAAGCGGTATCCGCGCTTACGGGAGTATATTAGAGGTCTTAAATAAATGGATCCGAAGGCGTATACTTTACGTACCTCCGGGGGTATTACTAAGGGCTATAGATTCCTAATCTATAAGAATCTACTATTAGGACCCGGAATAGATTAGACTATTACCTAGGTTAATAGTATAGCCGGAATATAGGTTTTATAAGGGTATTATAGCTAAAAGGCAGGCTTCTTCTTATACTAAATACGTTTATAAAAATAGTTATATTTCCCTCCGTTTTAGTAGGGGTAAGTAGATTAAATTTATATATTATATACTATACTTCGTATAATAAGAACTATAGTTCTAGGGATTAACCTAATATAGTATAAGCTAACTACTACTCTTAGGGGAATAGAGACTATTATATACTAAAAGGATATATAATTAAATAGGGCGGCCTTATTCTATACTCGGTACCTTTAATTAAATCGTTTAAGTCTTATAAATACAGTCGTAGGCTAAAGGCACGCTCCGCTCTATAGGAGGCCGCGGACCCTATAGGGGTTCCGTGGATCCCGCTCCTAGGGTAGCGGGCCCTAGCCCTACGGTACGTATAAATAAGTAGTATATACTCTTATATTCTAGATATAATAATTACTACTTATAATATACGCAATTACTTAATAAAACTATTAATCTATAAAAAACCTCTAATACTAATTAGTCTTTCTATTAGTATAGAATAGTAGAATAATAAAGAGGAAAGACTTTATTTAGGTATATAATACTATACTCGCCCCCCCTATTTTAGTAAAGGGCTATACGTTAATACTATTAGAATAGTCTAATAATATATAAACCTAGACTATTAGAATAGAATAGGCTATAATAAATTACGCTTCCTACCCGATTAATTATAAGCGGACTAGAAGCTCTTTAAGTAGACTTCCCCCCTTAAATACTATTATCCCCCCCCTAAATAATATTATTATACCGCTATTATAACGTAGGAGGAAGTAGGACTAGTACTAAGGAGTAAGAAGGGGAGTAAGGTATTTACTATAGTATCCCTCTTTAAATAGATAGGCTTCTTAGTAAAGGATATATTAAAGCTCTTTAAGCTTAACCTAGCGATTATAGAGTTCGATAAAAGGATAGTCTTTAGGAATACTATCGACCTATAGATAACTAAGCCTAGGGAATTAAACTCGTTTATACTAGGTTAGCTTTTTAAATATAATTATAGTAGGAAGATAAAGGAGGATAAGGCTTTTCTTTAGAAGACGTATATTTACGATTTTAAGGGCTAGAATACTATTATCTTCGAGAATATAAATATTAAGCTATACTATACCCTTCGTAATTTCTTTAGGTTTCGAAGTATATATATAGGACTTCGGAAGAGCCGTATTATCCCCTTACTCGTCTAATTATAATAGGCTAAAAGACTATTAATATAGGATAAGTAAGAACTCCTTATAATAAAATTATCTCCGTATTATTAGGCCTATAAGTATTAATAGCGTTTTCTTAAACGTATAAAGCTATATAAGGTATTATAATCCTTATTACCTCTCCTATAGCCTTTTATACTAATATTAATAATCCCTATACCTAATAAAATATAATAATATTTATAAGTCCCTAATACTAATAACCCCTTATATAATAGTATTATTAAGGGGTAGTAAAGATAATAATATAATAATTAGGAGGATCCGAGTAGGAGTAATTATAAAACCTAAGGAATTAGGGTACTATTAAAACGATTAGGATACCCCTCTACCTTCGGATATAACCCTATAAAAAAACTACCTTAACCTAATAAACTAACCCTAGCAAGTCTACTAAAGTAAATACGGATCCTATTTACCCTAAAACGCTATATACTAATAAAGAGTACTATTAGATTCGACTATAACCCCGGATTTATACTTATTAAACTTAATAATAACCTTAATAATAAATATTATAATAATAATTATAATTTTAACTATAACCTCCTACTTATATTCGTATAGCCTATATAGATTAATACCTTTAAAGCTATTAGCTTTACTAAACTCTAGAATAAGGAGTAGAATTTTACTAGCTAAATATATAACCTCCTTAATAATAAGGTTCTCTAGTTTATAAATACGTATTATACTCTTAATATTATACCTAGCGAATTCTATATTATCTTCCTATATATTCTTAAAGGTAAGGTATAATAATTTTATCTTCTTATTATATAGTAGAAGTATACTTCCTTATTCTCTAAGTAATATTATATACTATAAGAGTACTTTTATACTAGGTATAATAAGGAGATTTATAATAATAACTAGTCTAACGTATTATTTAGTAGGATTTAAAGTAAGAACCCTAATAAAACCCGGATTTAAGTCCTTAACTTTTTAATAATTAAATTATACTATTATTAATATACCTTATTCGGTAATAGGAATAATAATAAGGATTTACTTCTTATAATAAAGAGAGCCTATTAGGATAAGCCTATATTTAAGATAGTATTATTTAAATCCCCTAGTAATTTCGAAGAATTCTTTAAGGATTTACGTATTTTTCTTAATTTTAAAAAAGCCCTAGGGACCTTCCTAATAAATAGAAAGTTTAATAGTACTAGTAGGAGACTAAATTAATAATATTAGACTTAGCCTATATATATACTTATAAATAAGTATTATTATATTTATAAAAAGTAAGGCTATTATTTATACTAATATACGCCTAAAGAAAGAAAGTAAGCGTATACAAGATTTAAGAGCTAATAAGTATATAATAGTAGATCTATAGGCTAAAAGTAGTTCTCCGCCTTCCTTATTAACTACGAAGGAGATAATTTAAGGATAATAAGTACCCTACTAAGGCTAAGGATAATAATAATAATAATAATAAGAATAATAAATAATAAACCTCTATAGCTTTTTTTTTCTATAATAAGGTAACCTACTATAGTCTTTAAATACTTATTATTACGAATACTATAAACCTTTATATTATTATAATAGCTAATTATACTCTTATATATACTAATATTATTATCGAAGGTCTTTTATAGACTAATTATTAGATTATATAATTATATATATTATAAGTAATAATATTTATATCTAGAATACAAGAGTATATACTAGCTATTTATATACGCTATAGGGCTAGGGTCCGCTGCCCTAGGAGCGGGATCGCCCTAAGAGTAGGATCTACGGAACCCCTACTAGGTCCGCGGCCTTTTATAGAGCGGAGTATGCTTTTAGCCTACGATTATATTTATACTAGACTCTCTTTTTTACTATAATCCGCTCCCTCCTACCCTCTCTTTCCTTTCCCTATACGATTAACCTTAGCTTCGACTCGAATATCTAAACGCCTATTATCGATTAGATAGTATAGCGTATTATTTATTATAGCCTTTATTAAGGTATTAGTAGGGTTATTATAATTATTAATCTAATAAACCTCCTTTATCTTCCTCCTTTTATATAACTACTATAGGGCTAATAGATTAATTATTAGCCGTTTTTCTATTATTATACTTATTTTAACTAAGTACTCGTATAATAAATACGAGTTTATATAAACGACGATTAATAATAGTAAGAGGTATAAACGGGAGGTAATATAAATAAGGTTATAGTATAAGGCGAAGCTAGCGTTAAAGCTAGCTATAAGACTATAGATTTCGGAGGCTAAAATACTTTTTATAACCCTCTTATACTTAGTAGAACTCTAGTATAGTATATTCCCCTATATCGTAAAATAACTACTATTAATCGTATTAATCCTCTCCTCCTTTATAAGGATAGTAAGGTACCTAATCTACGAACTTAAGTCCTTATTATTTACGAATAAGTTATCTAAGAAGATAAAGACTTTAGTATATCCTAGTCTCCCTTATATAAGGCCTTCCTAGGCTTAGTTATAATACTAGCCTTGCCTAGTTTAGCTTCTTCTACGGCGAGGAAGTCTACTATAGCGATAAATCCTATATTATCCGTCTATAGAGCGTATATCGTAAAATACCCTATAGTACCCGTTTTATCCTTTATTATAACTAGAAGGTATAGGTTATATAGTAGGGTTATCCGAAGGTTCTTATAAAAATATCCCTAGTACGTCTTAAACTAGTATACTCTAGCTTCCGTAATACTATATAATAGCTTAATAATTTATAAAAGTATCCCCTTAGGAAACTTCTTTTTAAACTCGCGGGGTAATTTAGCGATTATATAGCGCTATAGGGGGGTTTTTAACTATAAATATACTTATATAATATCCTTAAATATAAGGGTTATCCTTATCTAACGAAGTAATAGTATAAGAGTAAAAAGAAATCGCTAGCTATTATATTAAATTATAAGGGATTAGGTTAATAAGAGCTCTTTCTTATAGTTATTATAGCCTTAGATAACTAGATATAAGTTTTATAAGGTTTATTAGTCCTAACTCCTTTAATTTTATAAATAAGGTAGATATAAAAGATATAAGCGGGGCGGTCGTTTATATTAAGGGTAATTAGTATAATAATTCCTATATTTAATAGAATAATAATCTTAATCTTATTAGATTTCTCGAAGGGGCTACTAGGAGTTATAATCTAGCTATTATTACGAAAGCGGAGGTAAAGCTCTATAATTACTTTCTTATATTCTATTATAAATATAATAGCGGGAGGCTCCGAATCTAAGGAAGGTTAATATAGGATTATAATAATAAGCTTTTATAGGAATTTTATATATATAAAGGTAGGAGCTAGATTTATATATATAGGAGTCGTATTTATATAGGTAGGTAAAGTAGGGTTCTTGTTTTTAGGGTAAGTCTTAAAATAAGGCTTTATATATATAACCCTAAAAGAACTCGAGCCTTATAGTATTTCGAGGAATACCTTTTTACTATTAGTTTAAAGAATATAATAAGGCCTATACTAGCCCTTTTTCTTATAATATACAAGTACTAGGGAACTAAAACGTAATTATACTAGAAGGAGTACTATAGTATTTATATCTTCTAATTATAGTATAATAATAACCTTATATAATACTATAGTATTCTATAATACCTTTAGCGCTTTTATAATAGTATATATATATTCTACTATAAACTATAAGGGTACTAAGTTTATTATAAGCCTAGGATATATACTAAAAATAAAGAGGGTTAATATAAGTCTATTTAGGCTAGTAGTATTATTAATCGCTTTAATAGCTATTTATAGTATATTCTCCTAGGAGACTCCTCTTATCTTATTTCGAAGAATCTCGTATATATATTAAAGAGGACTATAATACTATTTAACCTTACTAATACTCTAGTAGGCTTTAATAAGTACTTATCGGTAGGTAATCCTATATAATTATACTTTAGCCTAAAAGCCTTATATAATAAAATTAATCCCTATATTATATACGAGGAATTCTAGAGGTCTAAGGTATATGTTAATTTAATATACCTTAAAGGCCTATTATACTTATTCTACCGAGTTATTTTTAAGGAATTATACTATTTAAAAGGAGGTAATAGTATTTATAAGGTAAAGAATATTATATTTATCTAAGTAAAGGATATTTATAATAACCTTATAATTAAAATTATAGTTATTATATAAGGAGAACTTAAAATAGTATAATACTAAGCCTTTAACTTAGTAATAATAGTATACTTTATAAATCTCCTCTAAAGCCTTATATAAAACCTTATAACTAGCGTTATTTAGAATATTATATAGGCGTTAGACTAATAAATACCTAAAACGTTAATAAAATTAGCGTATCTCGATATTAATAAGGAAAACGGTTATACTAGGCTAATAACGACTTAAGAAGAACTAAGGATACCCCTAGTAGAAGACTATAAGTACCTTATTACCGTTTTAAAGTACTATATAACCCTATAGAACGTTAAGATAGTATTTAAGGTACTATATATCCTAGAAATATATAAAAAATAGGGTTTTTATTTTAAGGATATAGAATTCGATCCTACTAATAGGGGTCTTAAGCTATACTAATCTAAGAAAGGTAATCGGAGGCTTATCGCTAAAGGATATCTTTATAATACTTCGGGTTACCTTATTAAGATTTATATTAGGTTATTCTCTCTATAGGGCTAAAAACTAAGGTTTATTAATAATCGAATTCTACGCTACTCTAGTATTAGGGATAATACCTTAGAATACCTATAAAGAGTATCTCTCGAGGGTATAGACTATTATAGGCTCCAGGGTAGTAGTAATATTAGTATATATAGGGGTATAGTTAGCTATTATAATAATACGGAGGTTTATAGTATTTATAATAATAAGTATTTAAAGACTATAATAAGTTGCTTTATTATAAAGAAAAGAAGCTATAAAGGTTTATTATTTATTATTATTATTATTATTATTATTATCGTTATTATTATTAGCCTTAGCGGGGTACTTATTATCCTCGAATTCGTCTTTTTCGTAATTAACGAGGAAGGCGAAGAACTACTTCTAGCCTATAGATTTACTATTATACGCCTACTAGCTTTTAAACCTCGTATACGCTTACTTCCTCTCTTCGGGCGTATACTTATACGAATAATAGCCTTATTTCCTATAAATATAATAATACTTATCTATTAGTATACGTATAGGCTAAGCCTAATATTATTAATTCGGTCTCCTACCGGTATTATTAAACTTCTTATTTATTAGAAAAATCCCTAGGGTTTTTTTAAGATTAAGAAAAGTATATAAATCCCTATAGAATTCTTTAAAGTTAATAGGGGACTTAAATAGTATTATTTTAAACGCGGGCTCTCCCTAGTAGGCTTTTTTTATTATAAAAAATAAATCTTTATTATTACTTTTATTATTAAATAGGGTATATTAATAATAGTATAGCTTAGTTATAAAAAGGTCGAGAACTTAAATCTAGGTCTTATTAGGGTTCTTACTCTAGATTTTACCGAATAAAGTATTAGACTATTTATTATTATAAATCTCCTTATTATACCTAGTATAAAAATACTCTTATAATATATAGTATTATTTAAAGAATAAGGAAGTATATTTCTATTATATAACGAGAAGATAAAATTACTATACCTTACTCTTAAGAATATATAGGAAAATAGTATAGAATTCGCTTAGTATTTATTTATTTATTTAAATCTACTCTAGGGGCCTTAAAGGGCTTCTAGAACCTTACTATTATACTAAGTAGGAAAAATCCCTAAAAGGGGTAAAACCCCCTAATAGTAGAGTAAAAGTAGGGCCCTAGGCCCCCGAGTAGGGGGCTATAGGGTAGGGGTAAACGAACGTATAGTAGGATAAGCCGTCTACTTAAGTAGTCTCGTAAATTATATAAGAAAAAGAGGGAGAAAGAGGGGAGGGGGGGGGGGGGGGGGGGGGGGGAAAAGGGGGGGGGGGGGAAAGGGAGGGAGAAA